>BQNB010068663.1:0-29073 GCA_026074375.1 Tanacetum coccineum | reverse complement strand
GACAGTTTCTAATTTAAAACTCACAGTCCTCATGCAAATATGCCAATCCTTTTGCAGATCCTAGCGCAATTCTCATCCTCGTATCCCAGTCTAAGAGATTACCCTTTCCTGTCATGTAATAAATTTCCGCATTAATCCATTTTGTTCGTTTAAATTGTTTCAAAAGTTTAATAAATGTTCAAGAAACTAATATTTGAATCTTCTCCTAAAACATGCTTTCAGGTGTGAACTAAGTTTACGCTTTGCCAACCATGTTTCTAGAACAAAATTCTAATTACCATGTAAATGGAACTCCAAGGTGTTGTTTGGGACAAACTCATAAACCAACATTCTCTGAAGCCCAGAGGTGCAGTATCCAACCAACGTAACGAGGTGTTTGTGATGAACACGGCTTATGATAGCAACTTCAGCTTGAAATTCACGCTCCCCTTGTCCACTATCAGTTTTAAGCTGTTTAATGGCAACTGTCTCACCACTTGGAAGAACACCTTTATGGACATACCCAAAACCGCCTTGACCAAGAAGATTTGCAGGTGAGAAACCTTCTGTTGCATGTGCTAAATCTTCGTAAGTAAATATGGTCTTGCCGTTTGCATAACCCAAGTTAGGTGGATTATGCTTTTCGGAGCCTGCACTGCTTGATGAATGTGGTGGAGGGGGAGCTGATGAATCCATCGAAGGCGACTGTAAATTAGATGGTAAATGATTATATTTTGGCGGTAAGCTCGTATTTCCTTTTGATGGAGGAGCATTGTGTTGCCAGTTTTGCGGTACACCGCTGAAGTCATCTACAGAAAGTATAGCCGCAATATTATTATTAGATAAAATGAATAAGGATAATATAATCTGTAACATAGGCATCATAACTTATGAGTTCATTGGTACAGGAAAATTGAGGACCAAGTATTACACTGCAAGCAAACATAGTATACAAGACTCACTAGTCACCAACAAATAAAGATCATAGTTGAGATCGATTGATGGGACTTCCATAAATGGTAAGAGAATGTGGCTATTATTATAAAGAGATGACATGAGGATTGCAAGCTGTTAACCACAAGGATACATAGGATAGTGAAATGTAGCTTCATTCTATTGAAACTTATGTTTTCACTGAGCCTGCCAGCATAATCCTTTAATCACTCTATGTAAAGTAGTACTCTGTTGTTCCACTACAAAGTCTACCTTCTAAAATGTGCAATGACTAAGGGGGTGTTTGGCTAAGCTTATATGATGGGCTTATGAGCTTACGATATATAAGCCATAAGCTGCTTATATAACATAAGCCTAAGCCCAACTCATAAGCTTAGCCAAACACCCCCTAAGACCAAAGCACAAGTATCATAGAATTGACTCTTGAGTGCATTTTTTAACACTAGATGGGATTCACTGCTACCAGAGAATATTTACTAAATTTTGCAATGACTTAAGATAAAGTTAAAAGAAAGCTTAGAATTTAGTTAATTCTTTTATGCCGGGATCCGGAGCTAATTGAAGTTTCTATACTAAAATAACAGAAGAAAGTAAGACACTTTGATGATTTTCTCCATTTCTTCTTTTAATTATACAATCAATATCCTCAAATCATATGGCTTGCCTACCAATAAATGAACAACTAACATTTCAATGAGTGTGAGTCTGCATGTGGCGTAGTTTATCTTACATGAAACTGCACATATCATTCAAATCTACATTTAAAACTCTACACCATCCACCATTATCCAATAAAGTGTACACATAATTTGTTAGGAGGATATTATTGATTTATTGCAAGTCATTTACAAAACCATATCAATTATGAACTACAGTATCAAGGGATATTTATGGATGCTTATTGAACAGTTTATTCTTCCACTTATACACATATAATGGGCTAATATGGAAAGAAGAAAAAAAACTATTTCACCCTAGAATAAACATATAACATAATTACATTTCTCATCCAAAACACTCAAAACTCCATATCGCGTTAAAATCAAACAAATAAGCTGTTCAAATAAACAATCCCAAACAGCCCCATAGTTTTGACCAGACATAAACTCGCAGCCACGGTAGATTTTTGACCAGGACTGACCTATATAAGTTTACTTTAATATTTATCTAACGACAATAAAATAAACAGAAAACCATCTACAATATATTACATATATAACATATCATACTAATTTTTACTTAAAATAAGCACGATCGCATAAGCAATTTCTTCATAGAAAAAACGTTATTTTTTTTACAGAAAATACTGCAAACTTTGCTAATTCGATAAGCCTATTTGAAACACACCGTTAGTTGTCGTCCATTTTGTATAAGTTAAATAGTATCACCGCTATATTATCCCTATTTAATACTCATCTAAAGCACACCATGCACCTAAAATAATTCCCATGTAGCTTAAATATTTTATATCCTAACTATTCATAGTAACGACAGAAGACCTCATCGAAAAGTATATATTACATTTGGTGCTCATATTACAAGGCTCTAATCTCTCCAATCGCAGAGCTATCACGGAGGACAATAAAACCTTGGTGTTAAATATCCAATTCAGGTGTAAGCGGGATGAAGCTATTTGCCGGTTTAAGGTGACCGGCAAGGCGAGCTTTTATGGGACGTAAGATGGCACACCGTCGAGGGATCGGGAACCAGTGGTGTCCAATGGGTGGGCTGGTCCGAGGGTTCACCCAGAAGATTTTTGCGCGGTAGGGGTTTAATATTTGTTAATAAGTAATACATCGATTTTTTGCCTAAATACCGTCTTTACAAGACACTTCGGTTAAAGCACCTCGTCCATCAAAATGTGTTTCCTAAATGCTTTTTAAATGCACCCGGTCTATCGGTATCGGTTTTTCTTAAATGCATCTCAATTCACCTTTTAACTGTATTATATTAGTGGTCAAAAAATCTGTGCACCGGACATATTTGGTCTTGGTTTCGTCTCTCTGCACACGGTCTCACCAGGTTAATCAAGGACACTTTCCGACCATTTACGAGGAAACCAAGGATCTTACCACTACTAAAAACCAAGAAAACATCAAAACATTAAAAAAAAGTAAAAAAACACAAAACAACCTTTAAGCCCTAACGTAGTAACAGGATCATCAAGCAACAACCTCCGTCTTCTTCTTTTTCTTCTTTTATACCAAACAACAAAAACACAAACAAAGACAAGGACAACAGCACCACCAATCCCAATCCCAACACCAAGCGCCACTAATGCAGTACTATTCCTACTACTCTGCACGGACGGTGAAGTTGTTGGTTGAGATCCGATATCACTCGGTGGAAATAACGGGAAACCTACTGGAACTACTAAAGGTGGTGACGGCGGTGGAGACGACATCCGCCGCCGTTAGATGTAATGTGGGTTGAGAATGTGAATTAGGGTTGGGTAATTAGACTAGTGGGGGCACGGTTTTTGATGATGGGAGCATTATGATGACGAGGGAGTGAAAAGAAAGGTGGTAGTGGTGAATGAAAAAGTGTGAAAAAAGTGTGTTTTGAGAGAGAGGGAGAGAGGGGGAATATGATGATGTGGGGATAAAGACAGGGTACCGGATTCTATGAGTCTTCTTTTCACGATCACGACATGTTTTTGACTACCCATATTGTTTATAAAATTGTTTTATACTTTTACTAGAACTCCAGGCCCGCCCGTTAGGCGGCTAGCGTAACATTTTAATTTGAAGATAGAATGATATTTACAGAGTATGGTAGATACTATTTGGCTTTAAAGAAATATGATATGAGTGTTGATAGTATATATAAGTTTTGCCAGATAGACATTTCATACGAGAATAATTGTCACACATATATGTATTGTATGTAACTTTATATATACAAAAAAGAAAAGGATATATCATATGGAAAAACATTTTTGTTTGTTTAGATGTTATTCATACCATATTTAATAACATTTAATCGTAAATTAAGGACTCTCACCACCAATATCGCTTTTTAAGGCCAATTTGAATAGTATCCAATCATAACAATCTAGACTTAATGTATATTTATATTTAACTGCATAACATTTTAGTTTTTTTAAATACAATGTTGAATATATGCTTATATTGAATATTGAATGACCTTGATGATATGTAATTGATTTTATTTAAAGTAACTACTAATAAAAAAACAGAACATCATAATATGTGTCTAATTCAAATGACAGGATATTATTAAATAATGATCTTATTAATGACAATCTGAATCATCGTATTTAGTAGCTTCCTTATATTAATCACTATCAGAAATGTCTTATGAAGTAGGTTCATCGACTATTGGTTCATCGTCAATGAAGCTGTCCGAATAATCATATTCATCATCAGCTTCATTATCAATAGAGTCGTTTGAATGTGGTACAGCTTCATCACCAGCAACTTGAGAATCAACAATAGCTTCATCATGGAATAAGTTATCACTTTCATCATCCGCTTGATTATCTTTACCAATATCCTCATCAATGTCTTCATCAATAAGTCTTCCAATGAGTATTTTTGAACTGGGTTGCAGTTTTGGACATTCATCATCAGATTCCTACGAAGATATAAAAAAAGAAATCGGAAATAAGTAGTCTTAAAATGAATGTAAAGTAAAAATAAATGCAATCACTGAGATTCATGTTTTTACCATTTTTTCATTTTTGACAATTTCCTCTTGATTTGTTTTTTTAATAGACAATGGTAAAACAACATCATCAGAAGAAGAAATTATGTGAACATTATCGTTCACGATACTCCCATTCTTTGTAAGCCTATGGCGTTTGTTAGTGGCGGGTACATCCTGTATGTTATTTTAAATAAATTACACAAAATATATAAAAGGTTGGAACAAATACGAAGATATTGAATATGTAATGTAAGTATTAAAACTTTGAATCCTCATCTTATAGTACAATAAACATTTAAACATTTTTCAATAATGATCGGGAGCTGCTTCTTTGATACCCTAAAAAGAATTAATAAAACACAAACAAAAAGAAAATACGTAAAAACAAACTTAGTAGATCCATGATTTGGATTGTATCTATAACATAGTACAAAATGCAAAACATACGAATCTTATTAATAAAGCTCACGACAAAGTATGATACTTAAAGTTTGATAAAAAAAAAAAAAAATAGAGAATAACCACATACATAACCTTTAGTTGAGAAAATAGACACATACAGATTGGGAGAAAAAATGTTAGTGAGGATCTTGTATACGATAGACCCATTAATTGAGGTGGTTGATTAGGATTAACATAGAGAGTCTTATGTAATGAAATTTTGCATTTAATTGTAGACTATTTACTGAAAAAACAGGAAAGTTGTTACTGGTCCGTTAACAAAGGACTATTTTCAGCAAATCAATTTATTTTTCATAATTTCACAGATTTCCTTTTGTTAACCTTAAAAAAAAATGATAACTAATATGGAATTACATTATGTTGATAAAATGCGGGCCAAACACGGCAAAGACAGATAGACTATTGAGGCAATAGTTTAGTTGTTGTTTGGACCATAAATAATACTTCCTTCATACATCCATGGAGGGGTGCGATTCAAATTGTTTGTCAGTTTGTAGGGATCTTTGACTTTCTCTCTCTAGACACACACATCTTTTCTCTACACTTTCTCTCTCTAAATAATATGGCTTACTTCTTGTTCAATCCTCCCCGACCTCTGGATCATCTTAGTTAGCTAGTGTTTCTTATTATTAACAATTGGTATCAAGAGCTAACCGAGGGTGTATTGTATTCGTGTGTGTTGTGTGTGTGGTTTTCTTGTGAGCGTATTTGAGCTTATTGGTTCGGTTTTAAATGCTCATTTTTACATATATCATAAAGTTTTTGTTTAACAAAATTCACAAGTTGTGTATCAAATTTATTTGGGCTTATTGTTTCATGTTACTTGTGTGGGCGTTTTCTTCCATTATATGTCATACGATTAAGTGTCAAAAGGTAGGGTGCGTTTGACTTGAATTCATTATATTTGTTTTTGGTTTGAAAAAAGAAAACTATGCTCGTTTAAGCCTTTTGTTGGGTTCTTCATATTCGTGGCTTATTTTTTTCCTGTTGAAAAATGGTCACATTTTCTTCATTTCAAACGAGTTAGTAAGTTCTTCTCTGCTATTTTTCAACTCATTTTGAGCTTATATTTCAAGCTTATTCAAGCTTATTTTTTGGTTTGCTTATTGTCCTTGTGGTCCTAACCGGTTGAAAAATGGGTGTCATAGATCCATGCTTTAAGGATAGAAGGACGTTTTGGTTGCATTGGTTTTTGTTGTTTCGGTAGAAGACAAGCTTCAAGGACAGTTGTACGTTTTGGTTTCTTGTGAAGGACACCGAACGTGTCAAAGCCTTTGAGCACCAATCTAGTCGATTCCTTGAGGACCCGAACTAGTCTTTTGCTTCAAGAACCGATCTAGTCACAAACCAAGTGGAACCGATCTAGTCATTTCAACAAGAACCGAACTAGTCATCTCAACAAGAATTGATCTAGTCACATTTCATCGAGAACCGATCTAGTAAAAACCCGTGACAACCGAACTAGTTGATTTTGTAAAGGACCCGAACTAGCAAAGATAGAAGGAACCGAACTAGCTAAGAAAGAAGGAACCGATCTAGTACAAAAGATACACGTTTTTTAGCTATTTCGGATTTTTTTGGTTTCGAGTGTCGGTAATCTACGGGACTTATAACGTATACCGTTGCGATCGTGACATTGTTTCGATCATCGTGGTATATTCACTTCTCACCGACGATAACCGTACAAGTCCCGAGCAAGAAAAACGAAACATGATATATTTTTTTTCAAACGAGCAAGACGAATGCATGGAGGGAATTATGTTTTATTAAACTAATTTTGAAATTGGCAACTTTGGTCCCTGAACTCATGACACTTTTAAAGTTAGTCCTTTGTTGAGATATTAACCCTCATTGTTGAAACTACATTACACATTTAGTCCTTACAAGCTATAATTCAACCGTTAGCCCTCCAAAGTGAACCAAATTTCACCGTTCATCATTTTCGCTCAACAAATCGTTAATGAAAGTTCAAGTACTTCAACTTCAACAACGATTTCACCAACAATTAACTTTTTATTCACTGTTTTTTCTTGATTTAGTAAAATCCCGTAAAAGTCGATTCTTTTTACTGTTTAAGTCATAGAATTGTAAAATCCCGTTAACGTTAATTGATTTCAACAACATGACAAACACGATACATAACACTAAAAACGATCCGAATAAGATTCACTACAACGTCAAAATGGCTAAAGATTCGGATTCAAATGTCAAGTGATTACGGAGTTTATTTGGTATCCCTTATTTGAGTTTGAAGTGGGTTTCACCAAGGCGTCTACTTATTTCATCATCGAGACCTCCTTCTACTTTCTACCCCTTTTCTTCAAACCCAATCTATCGATTGATGACTTGCTTGAACGTATACAGTTATGATTGAGACTTGGATTATCTAGTTATACCCGATGTAAGGAGTTACATGTACGGGTTATAGCTATCACTTAAGGAGTTACGTTGTAGTGCTTAGTGTCACACGCAGATGCCGATGTGGATAGTCTCAAGAGGTGTTGTACTTATTTTGGCTCTTAGTTGAGTGTATAGGGTACTTAGAGGCTTTCTTCTGCACCGTTCTTCAATCAACAACAGTGCAAGCTTAAGTAACAAATTTGGGGAATTCTACTTCATTTTCAAGTTTGGTATATCGGGTTTACTTCACCAAGTGGTCACAGCAATAGCCGACAGAATACGAGGTTGGTAAGTTAGCCATAGAGTAAAAGGTTGAGATGTGATCAGCAACTCTCACGGGATATTTGAAGCTACAGAATGTCAATGGTGCTTCACAGTCTAAGTAAAATCTTTCAAAGTTCTTCAATGTCTTTCATAACTTTTCAAGATTGTTGCTTATGACAAGAACTTCTCGTGTATATGGTCGTACACGTCAATGATGCTTCCGAGAGTTCGAAACCATCATGGGGGAATACGTGTACTTTGATACTTTGATGTTATCAGGTCAACTTCCAGGGGGAAGTAGTTTATACTACTTCACTTAGTATGGTTTGTGAAGTATTCTGCATGCGTGAGAAGAATTGTTGCTGATCTCTTGCATGTTCCCCCAAACGGATAATCATCAAGACCGAATGTCATGATACAGTATAGAAGCAGTATTAGATGGTGTGGTTGACTGTTTCTTCTACTAAATTCCGCTGTGCACTTTAAATGTCAATGTTAGAAGATCGTTCAAGCTACATCAACGTTTCAGAATCTGCTCAAGATACGGATGTTGGTTTGGGGGGAAGCTGATTCAGAAACTTCGCCAAAAAGGAGTCTATGAAGAAAGCTTTTAAAGACATGCTGCATGAATTGGGGGGAAGTTAATCCAACTCATGCATACTACAATGGTTCCAGAACAAGTCAAGACAAAGAAGATCCAAGCTGGAGTACAAGTATCAAGACTAGAAGACAAAGACGTCATCTTCAGCTTTGGAAGCGCCTTGGATGTCATTTTATCATGTTGTATTTGTACTTAATAGGAACATTGTAAGTAATTTCGTATGTCCACATATTGGGGGAAGATTGTTAGCCTTAAAATATGAGGACTTATACGGAATTACATTAGTTGATAAAATAGCCAAACACGCAGGGACTAGATTAGACTATTGATGATAGTTTAGTTGTGTTTGGACTATAAATACCCCCTCCATACTTCCATGGAGGGGTGAGGATTCATTTTGTAAAGTGTGTGTGTTCTTGACTTTCTCTCTCTAGACACACACATCTTTTCTCTCTAAATAATATGGCTTACTTCTTGTTCAATCCTCCCCGACCTCCGGATCGTCTTAGTTAGCTAGTGTTTCTTATTATTAACAAATAGAGGTGGTGAATATTATAATCCTGTATTTTTTCAATCTGTAGAAATCATTCATGAAACTATAGCTCCTTACACACCACAACAAAATGGTGTGGCTGAAAGGAAAAATAGAGCTCTTAAAGAAATGGTTAATTCCATGTTATCTTACTCGGGTTTAAGTGAGGGGTTCTGGGGAGAATCCATGTTAACGGCTTGCTATTTATTGAATAGGGTTCCTAATAAAAGGAACAAAACTACCCCATATGAACTTTGGTATAATAAATGATCCAACCTATCATTTTTGCGGGTTTGGGGTTGTAGGGCCATTGTTAGGCTTTCGGACCCAAAAAGGAAAACTTTGGGTGAAAAGGGTATTGACTTCATGTTTGTTGGATATGCTAAGCATTCCAAGGCATATAGGTTTTATGTTATTGAAACTAATGACTTTGTTTCTATTAACTCAATTATAGAATCAAGAGATGCAATCTTTGATGAGAATTGTTTCTCTTTAATACATAGGCCAAAGGATGTTGTACCAAATTCTGATGAATCTCAAAGGGGTGATTATTTAAATGATGTACCAAGTGAGACTCCCGAACCTCGTAGAGGTAAAAGAGCTAGAAAAGCTAAATCATATGGTTATGATTTTCAACTATACTTAGTTGAGGGATCAGGAGATCAAATTGGATCACAATACTCTTACTGCTATAATATTGAGGAGGATCCTAGAACCTATAATGAAACTATGCAATCTCGAGATGCTGCTTTCTGAAAAGAAGCAATTGATGATGAGATTGGTTCTATTATGGAAAATAATACATGGGTCTTATCTGATTTACCTCCAGGTTGTAAACTTTTAGGTTGCAAATGGATCTTCAAAAGGAAGATGAAAGTCGATGGAACAATTGACAAGTTCAAGGCTCGATTGGTAATCCAAGGCTTTAGACAAAAGGAAGGGGTCGACTACTTTGATACCTACGCACCAGTTGCTCGTATCAACACAATTAGATTGTTGTTAGCTTTAGCAGCTATTCACAATCTAGTGATCCATCAAATAGATGTCAAAATAGCATTTTTAAATGGTGATTTAGAAGAAGAAGTGTATATGAAGCAACCAGAAGGATTTGTTATGCCAGGTAATGAGCATAAAGTGTGTAAGCTGGTTAAGTCATTATATGGGCTGAAACAAGCACCTAAGTAGTGGCATTAAAAGTTTGATGAGGTTGTATTGTCTAGTGGTTTTCTTCTAAACCAATCTGACAAGTGTGTATATAGCAAATTTGATGACTCCGGTAAAGGTGTTATAATTTATTTATATATTGATGACATGTTGATTTTTGGCACCGACCAAAATCAAGTTGATAAAACTAAGAAGTTTTTGTCATCAAGGTTTTCCATGAAAGATATGGGAGAAGCAGACGTTATTCTTGGTATTAAGATTAAACGTGAAAATAAAGGGATAATTACATAATCTCATTACATTAAGAAAATACTTAAGAAATTTAATCGTGAAGATTGTTCTCCGGTGAGTACTCCCATAGATCCAGTAGAAAAGCTTATGCCAGATACAGGTAAACCTATGGATCAGCTCGAATACTCAAGAGCTATTGGTTGTTAGATTAAGTAGGTTTACTAGTAATCCCGTGCAGATTGTATGCTATGACGAGCACTAGACCTGATATTGCTTATGCAGTTGGTAGATTGAGCAGGTTTACTAGTAATCCTAGTAGACACTTTGCGAATGCCAATAACAAGGGTATTCAAGTACTTGAAAGGTACTATGAATTATGGTTTATCATATGTTGGATATCCTTCGGTGTTAGAAGCTTATTCAGACCTGTAAGTGATGGTTAGGTTGAAGTTACCTTCTTAATGGTTCTTTTGAAAAATTGCACATGCAGATGCAAGAATAAAAGGACCACCTATGTGAACATGAAGTTTTGTCGCTTCAGTAAAGCTTGGACTTGGCTTCCTATATGTTCATTAATTGATTAGGACACTTGGATTGTAATGTGACAAGTAAAGGAACATGTAGGAGGTGTTGAAAACTTATGTGTATAGTAATCTTTAGGTATTCAAATAATGAATTGATGGGTTCAATCGTTACGAATTCTACCCTCTCCCACCCGATTTGAGATATTTGTACGGTGTATTATTCTAGTTGAAAATTCAATCGCAAGACATTTTCATTTTGCTTTTGTTTGTTTTCGTTTTTGTTATGTTTGTTTTAATTGCATATATCTTTATATATGTTTTAGTAAATCAAGGATTACACTAAAATGGGGGGATTTGTTGGTGATTTTAGTGTCATCAGTGGTCATTTAGGTAATAATAATTTACTAGAGACCATTAAGAGTTCGTATTCGGCTCGGATACGAATTAGGGAAGTGTGGAGTACACACTCGTTAAGCTAATACAAACTCTACCATGACAGAACGTGCATGGTTTACAACGTAACATTATTGGTTACGCCGTAACCATGCAGGGTAAGGGACAAAGACCTTTGGGGTTGATTACGCCGTAACCTAAAAGATTAGGTTATGCAGTAACCTATTGCCAGTATCAAAGGTTTGTTGGTTAGGCCGTAACCACTGATGGTTACGCCGTAAATAGTGAAGTAGTTAAGACATTACGTCATAACCACTTATGGTTACGCCGTAACTACTTGTCTGTTGGTTATAAATATTTTGGTTTTAACCAACTTTAACCACCCAAAAACTGTTGTTAACATTCATAAGTTTCTAATATATGTATAGAAACATTTGGTCTCAGAGATATGACCAAAAACACATACAATTCCTCTAAAGTTCTTGATTTGTGATCTTGTGCCTAGACACAAATTGTCATTCTTCTTGAATTATCTCGATAGAGATTTCATGCAACCTAGGCATATATAGGGTCGAAATACATTATATGGAAAGTGAACTCAACTCGATTAAAGCAAGATTTCCAAGATTCCACAAACCCTACACCAAATTTTATAACAAACGCGATTTGTTGGTGATTTTAGTGTCATCAGCGGCCATTTAGGTAATGATGATTTACTAGAGACCATTGAGAGTTCGTATTTGGCTCGGATACGAGTTAGGGAAGTGTGGAGTACACACTCGTTGAGCTAATACAAATTCTACCATGACAGAATGTGCATGGGTTACGACGTAACACTATTGGTTACGCCGTAACCATGCAGGGTAAGGGACAAAGACCTTTGGGGTTGATTACGCCGTAACCTAAACGATTAGGTTACGTTGTAACCTATTGCCAATATCAAAGGTTTGTTGGTTACGCTGTAACCACTGATGGTTACGTCGTAACAAGTGAAGTAGTCAATACATTACGCCATAACCACTTATGGTTACGCCGTAACTACTTGTCTGTTGCTTATAAATATTTTAGTTTTAACCAATTTTAACCACCCAAAAACTATTGTTAACTGTCATAAGTTTCTGATATATGCAGAAACATCTAGTCTCAGAGATATAACAAAAAACACATACAATTCTTATAAAGTTCTTGATTTGAGATCTTGTGCCTAGACACAAATTGTCATTCTTCTTGAATTATCCCGATAGAGATTTCGTGCAACCAGGCATATATATGGTCGAAATACTTTATACGGAAAGTGAACTCAACACGATTCAAGCAAGATTTCCAGGATTATCATGAACCCTACACCAAATTTTCTAACAAACGCAATTTGTTGGTGATTTTAGTGTCATTAGCGGCCATTTAGGTAATGATGATTTACTAGAGACCATTAAGAGTTCGTATTCGGCTCGGATACGAGTTAGGAAAGTGTGGAGTACACACTCGTTGAGCTAATACGAACTCTACCATGACAGAATGTGTATGGGTTACGATGTAACACTATTGGTTACGCCGTAACCATGCAGGGTAAGGGACAAAGACCTTTGGGGTTGATTACGCCGTAACCTTAACGATTAGGTAATGTCGTAACCTATTGCCAGTATCAAAGGTTTGTTGGTTACGTCGTAACCACTTATGGTTACGCCGTAACAAGTGAAGTAGTTAAGACATTACGTCATAACCACTTATGGTTATGCCGTAACTACTTGTCTGTTGGTTATAAATATTTCGGTTTTAACCAACTTTAACCACCCATAAACTGTTGTTAACTGTCATAAGTTTCTGATATATGTATAGAAACATTTGGTCTCAAAGATATAATGAAAAACACATACAATTCCTCTAAAGTTCTTGATTTGTGATCTTGTGCCTAGACACAAATTGTCATTCTTTTTTAATTATCCCGATAGAGATTTTGTGCAACCCATACATATATAGGGTCGAAATACTTTATACAGAAAGTGAACTCAACACGATTCAAGCAAGATTTCCAGGATTATCACGAACCCTACACCAAATTTTCTTACAATAAACACAAAATTATATGAATGTTTTATAGAAATGTTGTCCTAAACTATGATTATGAAATGTTTAAGAAGATTAACAAGTTGTTTTTTAAATTCTACGAAACAAACCATTAATTTGTAGTTCTTTAGTTTCTGGTTCGAGAAAAGTAAGATCGGATCGGAGTAGATCTTAAGATCCTATGGTCAAGATCGGGATCCTATAAGATCTTAAGCATACAAAGATCCTATGTAGGATCCGGATCGTTTTTTTCTTTGTAGTATCGTAAAATCGTAAGATCCTAAGATCAGGATCGGGATCTTAACTACCATACTTAGACTAGCGATAATATGGTCTTCAAGACGCGTTCCTCCCTATAAGTGTCACCTCAAGAAGACACTTTGAAAAATTATACAAATGGGAAAAGTCATCCTTGGTTTAGACCAAGTTGTTGATGTATGAAAGTTGTTTCTGTATGTGTGCGATATTTTAGTTTTTGTGAGATGTATTTATATTTTAGTAAAGTATGTTTGATGATGATGTTGGTTTTGAAGAGAGAAACTATCGTGGCGATGAGTTGGCAGTCATGATGTTGGTCATTATTACCATTAACCTTAGTTATGTAAGGTTGGTGGTAATAGTAACCATGATCATCACCGCCAACTCAACGTCACATCAATTTTTTCTTCTCAATCAACATCACCACCAATAATATAGTGTAATAACACAATCAACATCACCACTAAAATATACCTTACTTATTGATGCGGCAGATTGCAACACCGAAGTTTTACGACCCTTCTAGGCAAAGTATCTAACCGTTATAGTGTAGTATAAGCAAGACTAGGGGTTGATCGTTCTCTATGAGAATAGTGAGGGATTTTGAACTAAGCTAATGACTACTCCTAATTTGCAAGAAAAGTAAATTGGTGGGAACTCGTATAGGGTAAAAAGTGTGCTTACTTAAGATGCACTACTCCCTAATCACTCTATATAATCTATCGCTTTATCACGCACTCTCTACTGTAATGTGAAGTATTCCTTATTATTGTGGTTTTGTCAGTCACACGTCTATATGCTAGCCTAAGCGAACAACACCTGTCATATTGCATACAGACACACCCAATAACTAGCATATGCTTTAAATACCCACATAATCAATTACCTAAGACGTATGGTTTATTTTTTAGTCATGTTTTAGTTGACGTTCTAGCTAAGGTATAGATTCTAGCCAGTTTTCAACTCTTAACGTACACACCACTAGCAAGAAGCTTATTTTACCGGGGAGTGGTTCCCTTTTACAAAAAAAAAACCACTAGCAAGAAGCAATGTATCAAGTATTATAACTAGATTTCATGCAATTCTAAGCAAACACTAATCAATCTAGCCTAGCATGTTAACAACAAGCAAATATAGATACATAATCAAACAAGTATAATGAATCATAACTAACTGATGAGTAAATTGCAAAAATCATCCTTGTGGTTTGGCCAAATTGCATGTTTCATTCGTATGGTTCGGAAAGTGCAGACGGCCTCCCTGTGGGGAAACCTTGGGATCGTTTTTATCCTTGATCAAACTAATGTTATTTCTATTTTACGGTATCTGGTTGTTTTGATAAAAATTAATATAAATGTATATAACGTAAAAGTTCAAGTAAACAAGTTTTAAACATAAGTTTTCATTTGACGTATATCACTTAAGATATGAATATGGTTTATAAAAACTTGTTTAGTGATTAAAGACTTGTCACTCCATGCATGCCTATCACTACATAAATGAAAGTTACTTGCACTTTTCTTTTACAAACTAGTCGAGTACCCGCGCCTAGCGGCAACGGTGTCTAGTTTCGAAAAATAGTCGACCGACAAATAAGTTTTGTTCGAGGAACTCTACTTTTAGTGTTAGCGAAACCTTTTTGCAAAAAAAACTATTCTTTTTTTATTACTTGGGATAACCCGACTCGACATGTCGAGCCGACTAATTTTAGGGTTACTGCCTTTTTTGATTGCCCGAAGTCGGCACAGGTGAACCTCCATGACGACAAAGGAATTAATTCTTTTCCTATTAGATTCGAACCCTTAACCTCCTCTTTGGAACACTTAGTAGCATGGTTGAATTGTTTTTCGACTGCGTCAATCAAGTAAAAAAATTTGATACACCATATTATGACAGCGTCGATAGAGTATTTCTACATGATATCCCCAAGAAAAAGCAAGAAAAGTTAACCGTGACACAACATATAATTGAGTAGATAAACACACATAAGGTTTTCAAAGGATTTCATAATTTTACATGAAGTTATTTTCTTTATATAAATTTTCAAATATTTATATGTTTAGAAATCTTTAAAGGAATTCAGAAATTTTCAAATCATATTACTTTCAACAAATTCTTGAATGTAAAATAAATTTACTTCAAACTTGATCTAAAATTAACTTTTATTAAATTGAGGCTAAATTACACCGATGGTCCTTGTAGTCAGCCGCGTTTATCAGTTCAGTCCCCCGTTTTAAAAGTCAGTGGAAATGGTTACGGAAGTGGTCATTTTGGTGCGTGTTTGGTCCCAAGGGATGAACGGTCGTTAAGTCTCTTCGTTAGTGATGGGTATTATGGTAAGTTCGTATAGAAACTGTGTTGCTGCACCGTTGGTCCCTTACAAATGTTTTTTTTGTTACACCTGTACACTTCCCATCACATCACCAATAAAGTTTTTATTGTTCACTTACACCTCTCATCTCTATCATTTCATAAGATTATTCCCGCCCAAATCTGATAGATATCATAAACAACACTACACTACTAAGTTTAGAGAGAGATGGGTGACGTGAAAGGAGGAGATGAGGAGAAAGAAGAGAATATTACATTAAGAATAAGAAGAAATCACCACCCTTTCCTTACCCTTAGCCCTCCTTATATAAGAAGAAGGGAGGGACTAAGGAGTAATTAGGGTTTTACATAATTGCATACAAGTTCTTCCTTATTTATTCTACTTAATCCCTATACTATGATAACTAGATAAATGACCTTGGAACTAACACTTTATATGTTTCTAACAATACCAATTGATAGATATCATAAACATATACTACACTACTAAGTTTAGAGAGAGATTAGAGATAAAGAGATGGGTGATGTGAGAGAGGTGAGGAGAGGAGAGAGAAAGAAAGAAGAGAATATTAGATTAAGAATAAAGAGAAATCACCATCATTTCTTTACCCTTATCCCTCTTTATATAGGAAGAATGGAAGGACTAAGGAGTGATTAGGGTTTTACATAATTACATACAAGTCCTTCCTTATTTATTCTACTTTATCCCTAGACTATGATAACTAGATAAATGACATTGTAACCAACACTTTTTGTGTTTCTAACAATCTTCCCCTAAGGGGTGGTTACACGGGCCTTACAAAAGGATGGGGATCAATAGTCTTGGGACGTCCACCAACATACTCTTCAAATCATCATAGCTGCTCCTCGCGCTTCATGACTTAATCAATCTTGTTCAACATCTCTATAGATCTTTTGATTTCCTTGTCATTCCAATCACGTCCCTTCAACCTTGCGATTCCATGGCTCAGCTCATTGTTGTTCACCATATCAATAACATTTTCTTGAATCTTCATCAGAGTACCATCACATAATTTATGAACTTCATTGAGCTTCATCAGAGATCGACGGTTGTGTTTATTAAGGTACACAACTCCTTTCTATGTTCCAGTCATTGTGTATGGTATCTTTTCATTGATTCCTTCAAAGTAAAGCTTAGGCTTGGTAAGGTTGAGGGTCTATTGGTAGCTTTCCACTCCCAACTGCAAATGTTTAACTCTGTTCTTGATTACTGTTCTTCGGATAAAGAGTAGAAGTGTGATGTTGAAGTCATTTTCAAAATCATACTGGAGATGGTGTAGCTTGTCTTGGACTTTAAGGAGGTACATGTCTTCTAGGTCATTTAGGCTGAGTTTATGTAGATCTGCATAACTGAAAGTGTATTATTGTTTATCCGATCTTCTGACTATATTTGATAACAAGAATCCATAACCTTATTTCCTCTTAACATCAACTTTTACAACAGAAATGATTTTCTTGTCAAAGTAAACTTTTCCTGGAGATGTGTTAATGATTTCTGCCTTAAAGAAGTCTTGTCTCGCATCTTCCCAATGATGTATTCCATTCAGGGCTTCAATCTGATAACGATGAACCTCTTTACTCCATCTGTCTGAAACCATATCTTCAATACCTTGGATGTGGTACATTGTAGCATAGTGCTTGGTGAGAAATGTAGTGTAGTTCTCTTCAGTGCTAAGGTATACCATGTAATAGAAGTTATTGTTGTAAAAGCTGGGATGAGGTTTTGTGCTTTTTGACATGTGATTTTCAAATGACCTTGGCTTAGACACATCGCCTTCACCACTATTCTACTGAGCTTCAGTTAACACAGATGCTTTAAGTTGATCAACATGATATTCGAGTTCCACATCATTCTTGTACTGTTGCTTCAACTTTTCTAATCCTGCACCTTCAAGATTTGCAAGTGTGAGCTCGTCTTTCTGGATGAGTTCTTTAAGCTTTTTTGCTATAGCCACAATAGATGGTCCAATAATGTGGTCTTCATTTTTATCAATCTTTGATTTCAGAAGCAAATCAAACCATGTTGTTCTTCTTTTAGCATTTGCTGACCGAATTCTTTATAAACCATCATGGATTAGGATGATTCTTTGCATGAACATCTTCTTGGTTTTAGGGTTGATCGGCAGGTGTAACACCCCGCTAAAGCGAAAACATGAAGTGTGACAGCTTAAGGCACAAGCATATGGTAATAGTACAATACCATAATTTAATTTGAAAAAAATAGTACAATAATACCATATTTGTCTTCGCCGAACATTAGCGTTTAAAACATAAGTTTTAAGTTCACAAAGCTTTGTCTTGACGTCAAAATGTTTAAAAGTGATGACACAGTGAGACTCCACAATGCAATGCTTTTAAAAAAAACTTACTAACGATCACCTGAAATGCATGAGAAAACAGGTCAACTATGAAAATAGTTGGTGAGTGCACATGTTTTATGAAAATGTGGTAAAACCCCGTTTATAAATAAGTCTCATGGCAAGAGTCCTATAAATCTATTTTATTACAAGTCTTGCCCATACAAGACTTGTAATAAAATACATTCACCTACACTTCCATGATAATGAACAACTCTCAAAATATAGTTTATCAAAGAATACATCATGGCCAGAGTCATATGAATTTATCCTAATACAAGTCCCGCTCATACAAGACTTGTATCATATAAATTCACACACAATTCCATAATACATAGATATGCCCAATAATAGAAAGTCTAAATGTTCAAAGCCACTTGGTTAACATTAAAATAAAATGTTCCAGTAAAATGTACACGTAATAAATATAGTGTCAAAGCATAAATGAACGACTTCCCCTATATACAAATATTATGCAAATTCATGAACAGTGGAACGAGAGGTTGGACGACCTCTAATAGCTTTACCCATAATATCTACACTCCTAAACAGGGGAGCGCAACAAGTACGTATAAATTGGGTCTAAACAGTAACCCAATAGGGGACTTAAACAGGTGAGGGGAAAAAACAAGATCCCACACACCTAACACTATATGCATGCACCTTATGTATTCACACAGAATACACAAAGTATTGTTTTAATAAAAGTCACATGTATTAAAAATATAATATGTGAAGTTTAATATTAACCAAGTCTAACATATTACAAAAATAATATGCAAAGTCCAACAATGTACAAATCATACATATATCATAAGATAATATGCAAAGTCTCAATATGGAAATTGACAGATTTAAAAATCAGTTCATAGTATGCAATAATCCCCAAAATAAAGAGCAGTAAAACGGGGATCTTGCGAAAACTAAAAAGTACTTATCAAGTTTAAAAGTAGTTCAAGTTGTCCAATATAGTTTAAAATGTCCAAAAATGTCCAATATAGCTCAAAAGTCTAAATAGTCCAATAAGTCCAAAAAGTTTAATATAGTCCAAAATGCTCAAAAATGTCCAAATGACTTAAATAGTCCAAAGTAGTTCAATAAGTCACGCGCATATAAAATAATTTGCAAAGTACACTTAAATATTTCACAATCATTAATATTCATGCAAATCACCCCAAAAACGTATAAAACATATAAAAAAAGAAAGGCCATGAACTCACCTTAAAAAGGTAGTATACGAGTACGAGAACAACGTTAATCAAGAAATGACATAGGAACCCAACGAACGCGTGTCTCTACAATTGACCTATAAACAAAAAGTGACACTTATTAGACTCTCAACGATATGCTCGGACTCAACGAAAAATATTGTTAAGTCAAAAACACTAGTTTCGTCGTTAAATAACACTTTATGCTTATTGTCTCAAAAACTAAAAACTGTCCTAATTTCTAAGTTGTAATGGACAACCAAATTACCAAGTTAAACTTGTCCACTGGTCAAGCATTTATCAAAGGGTCTAAACCAATGTTATTTGAGTTAGGCCAATGGAAGACTCTAAATAACTCTTAGAAGTATCTCCCCATTAGTTTCAAGTATAGATTTATCCTAGTTTATGATTTCTAGCCAATTTAGTACAAGGGTTGAAAGCAGATTTTTGAGCAGATTTGACACCTGTCACCATTTTGCAAATTTCACTAACCAAACGACGTCATATTTTCATAAATCTTATATTTCTAGAAACTAGACTCAAAGTAATTGATTTTAGAATCTTAAATTATGTCAAAACACTTATTTATCATCAACTTACACCCCAATCAATATGACACAAAAATAAATTTGTAGGCTGATTAAAATTACCTTTGACTAAAACAAGTCCAACCACCCACCATACATGCAAAAATGACTCCACTAACACTCAAAATTATTTTATATGTGTCTTAACACTATTTTGGTCCAAAAATCTTAGAAAATACAAGAAAATATAAATGCTTTTACGAGGAAAAGTTAAGAAATTCAACGAGACAATCTCTTACAAGGATGAAAATGATGATGAATTATTACAAGAATAACCAACTTTGCACTAGCTTTAAATTTACCCAACTAATCTTGTAATAAGCCTTTTTAACCCATGATCATCTTGTTCATATTCCCTTAATCACTAGAATGAACCCTTATTATAAATCTTTTTTGATAACCTTGAAGATTAATACCAAGAACTACACTTACTTATAACTTAAACCTTTTAACACTTGATTAATATTTTAGTAGGATCAAATGTGTGAAAGTGGTGGTTATGATGTTGATCGTGTCTGTACAAAAGAGGGAAAAGGATGAGAGAACTGAACCATGAGAAATGGTTTAGTGGTTGAGATAATCTAGACATGCATATGAAGATTTTAATGTGTCCCATAATGCTTCACCTTATGCCAACACATATATGCATCATAGAAAGTTAACCAACTCATGGACACTTGTCCATGAGTGGTAAATTTTGTTCCATATTGGTGTATTAAGGGTTATTATAGGTTTATTTTGTGTAAAATTTAGAATAAGTAGGTATATTTGGGGCTAATGGGTAAAAACGTAAAATATTACAAGAGTTTAGGCATAACCACAAAGCATAAACGTAAATAATAAAAATAGAATTATAAAATAAGGGATACTTATTTAAAATAACTAAAATACATAGAGCATGAATACGAATATTTAATCTAAAGTCGGGTTCACGTTTAATAACATTTTACTACAAACGCGAGATAACCCATCCGGTTACCCGTAAAAATTAATTTATGCCAAAGTAAAACTAGAAATATATATAAAATGTACTAGGTTAAATAATAAACTAAAAATATGGATCGTTGGTCGAAGCACGCTCGTAATCGAGGTTAAATAAAAAGACAATTCAAGCTCATAATGACCCGACAAGCACAAAATAATTTACACAAGTAAGTTTGGCCAAAGACGTTATAAAAACTCAAATGGTTGTTAACCTGAGCTTCACGGTTGTCACATCCTTCCCCCGTTAGAGAGAATCTCGTCCTAAGATTTAACTCGATTTAGCCAATGATTAAGCTCAAAAATAGGTGTGAGTACACGCGCTTGATCTCATCCTCGCGCTCACACATGAACTCGGGTCCTCTTCACGAACTCTATCGAACTTTAATGATAGGAATTCGATTATGCTTTAGTCTCTTAGCCTCACGGTCCATAATTTCTAATGGCTCCTTTATGAATTAGAGTTTCTTAGTGATCCGTAATTTCCTTAGTGGAACGATGAGCGTTTTGTAGGTTAAGTTGTTCTTTAAATTTGAGACGTGGAATACATCACGAATTACACATAGCTCCTGTGATAGTTCAAGTTGGTAAGATACCAGACCAACTCTACTTAGTACTTTGAAAGGTCTAGTGCATCGAGGGCTCAACTTGCCTCGCTTCCCAAAACGTATCATGCCCTATCGATGTCATAAGATCCATCGTGATCTTTCCCATTTCTTAATAGCTTCAATCTTTGTAAGGTCGACATGGATTACTTTTTAAGTGACCACATGATCGAGAATTTGTACTTCTCGAAACCAAAACTCACACTTGGAGAACTTGGCGTACCATTTCTCGTCCTTAAGAAACCTCAAAATGATATCTAAGTGTTGTACATATTTTCCCTTACTTCGTGAGTAGATAGTAATATCATTAATGTACACCATTACGAACTTGTCTAAGTAGAGTCTACACACTATGTTCATCATATCCATAAGCACAACCGGTGCATTAGTCAACCCAAAGGGCATGACTAGAAATTTGTAGTGATTGTACCGCGTTCTAAACACTGTCTTAGGGATGTCTTCTTCCTTAACTTTTATCAGTGATATCTTGACCTTAGGTCAATCTTTGAAAAGTAAGTTGCTATTGCAGTTGATCAAATAGGTCGTGTATTCGAGGAAAAAGGGTATCAGTTCTTGATGGTTAATTTGTTCAGCTCTATGTAATTGATACACATACACATCGATCTGTCCTTTTTTTACGAAGAGCACTAGTAAACCCCAAGGTAATGAACTCAGTCTTATTAATTCTTTGCTCAAAGTTCTTGTAATTGCTTGGACAACTCTTGCATTTCCGATGATGCCAAACGATATGGTACCTTAGCTATATGTGCTACTCTTGGCACTAGGTCGATCCGGAACTCGACTATCCTAGAAGGAGAGGATTCTAGAAAAATCTTTCGGAAAGACCTGGTATGATTCCTTTTTATCGGAATATTTTGGATACTCTTCACATTGGCTCCTTTGACCACTATATGTGCCAAAACGTGGCACAATCCTTCTCAAGGTATTTTCTCACCATAATGACCGACACATGCCTCAAGTCCTTTCCAGACCTATCTCCTTGTACCACTAGAATCCTTTCGACTTCTAAAGGGATTCGAACGATTATTGCGAAGCAATCAATTTATGCTAAAACTCTATTCCACCAATCTATCCATACGACTATTTCAAATCTCTTTAAATTTTAAATCAATTGACGGCTTGAACTATGGTAAAATAACTCACATCTGCTCTTGGTTCATAGATCATAGAGGTACAGTAATTGGTTTACAAGAATCGTTCTTAGGTTGCGCGTGTTTCTTTTCGGAGACATGTTTTTAAAATTTTGTTCAAAGGCATTTATTTAAGCATACGCTTGACGAAAGTATAATTCGAGTACGCATATATGTAATATAACTTGGAATTTATCGTAATGACATTTATGTATAGATGCCACAAAAGTTTATGTAAAGTAAGGATAAAATTTTTCCATACGTAGCTTTAAAATTTTGTAATGATGATCGTGCAAAAAGATGTGTTTGTAAAAGCTCATATTTCTTAGTGACTTTTAATAAAATTGGCTTTTCAACATAAATCATAATAAAAGAGTTTTAATAAAATAGTTCAACTAGTGTATAATAAAGATTTTAAATTTTTTTAAAATCGTTATTGACAAACGTAATGAAATTGACACAACAAACTTAAATATTAAGAACGTTTTTCCAAAGGTGGGTTGGATAATAACATCAAACAATATTTGTGGTTAGACGGACCTTATAATACATAGGTTTTGATGCTAGACAATGCAATTATTTGAAATCTACTAAAGCATCATGCTCAAAAAGGGTTTTTAAAAAAAACATTTCACTCGTACAAATTTTTGTTACAAAGGACTTTGATTCATCCAAATTGGTACCATCTCCGAAACACGAACACCAGGATGGAATTTGTTATCATGGTTACGAAATTAACCTGTTTATCAAGCATAAGGTTCTCATTCTCGTATCAATTCTTTTTATCTCAAAAGAGTCTTTTAGGCGATGGTCATACAACCAAACAAATAGAGTGATAACACTCCTAGACGGGTTACTCCTAGGGCAACTAATGACGGAATTCATCTCATCGAATGTCTTTAAGAATGAAACATTAAAAGTAACAGATTTCCACGGTAAAAACAATGTCAATCCACATAGTGGATAAGAAAACAGTCGCGAGCAATACGTAAGGTAGGGTCATATACCCTATTACATGTCAAAGTTGGTGCGAGGGAAAATGAGTTTTGTGTCATATTACAATCGAATCAGGACAGAGGAAAAAGCACACTTTAAGGTATGAAAGCAAACTATATGTGTCATAAATAGCCTTTTAACAAGTCGGCTACGAGCTGGAGTTCAACTCCCAACCAAAAATAAGACAATTATGACGTATCAAAATGTTCTTCCAACAATACCATTGGGATGAATCAATCAACCACTAAGTAGTTATGCACTAATTGAGCACTCATACTCAAATTCGCAGCCAATATAGATGGCTTAATAATGTGATGAAATAAGACAGAAACGTGACCAAAATATAAGTCGACGTAGTTTCTAATAGCGAAAGAATAAACGTCTCTACATGTTGTGCGTACGCAGTTCATCTATTGCTTGCCTCAAGCTCTGACTCGATTTCTATCAACGAGTCCTTCTCGGGGTCCTATGCAGGGTAGGGGCACGAAGAGTAGTTAGATGTACATCGCAACTCACGCATTGAATCATCAGTGTGCGAATACAATCTCTAATGATATCCTATTCAGGGAGGACTAGAAATTACGACAACATTTGTCAGAATATTAGAATATTAATATTTGTCGAGTTCTTCGTCCGAATCATATAATATACGGGAAGGTGAGGGATGTGACTTAACGACCGCATCATGGCGAAAATAAAGACGTGCTTAGTTAATCAGGTCATAAAGTGACAAAGATAAAGAACACAAGTAAAATGACATATTGGATTATAGAACAAACATGAATGCATGAAATATGAACGCACACGACTAATGCAACTTCAGGTGACCTTATGCCTATGACTCCACCAAACACAATACTTGGTAACTATTCCCGACATTTCATGATTGTTGATCCCAGTTAACTTCTAATGATCGAATTCCTTAAGCTTGTTTATGGTTTAGTTATGCTAGATAAATCTAACACAACTTAGTTTAAGAAACTTTGTTTGATAATACTAAAGATTATGCGAAATCTAATCTTTAATATAAGAAGAATTCTTCAATGAAACAGTAACACAAAATAATATAATTCAACAATAAAAGCTCTAATATTATTATTACAAATAATACGAATACTCTCCTAGTATTAGGGTTACAAAACCTTGAAGCTATGACAATTTTATGAATGACTCCTTTATGGTACATAGAACTCTATGCCCTAGGACCTCCTTTTATACACCAAGGAGTCCTAGTTGATTTACAATATATTCCTAAAACTTAGAATATTCTCAAAGATCTATTCTATAAATAACAATCCTTATCACATAAGTAATCTTAATCTTCAAGCAATCTTTATCTTTCAGCAGTGTTTGCCTTTTTTTTTTTATTTATATTTGCTAACCTTTTTTTCTTTTTTTACTTTTCATTTTTTTTTTTTACTTTTTATTTTTTTTTAATTTTTTTTTTTATTTATTTTAACACCCTCCCCCCCACCACACCTATTTTGTGTACCAGCAACATTAACTCTGAACACTAGCAGTAGTAACTTATACACCAACAGCATTAACTGTGTACAAGCAGTAGTAACTACTTAGAATATTTTCTTCAATCTCCACCAGCAGTACTAACTTTACTCTAGCAGTACTAACATATACTAGCAGTATTAAGTTACACTAGCAGTAGTAACTAAATTACACTAGCAGTACTAACTACTTAGCATATTTTTCATTAAGATTACTGAGCAACACTAAGTTTTGCTTAGCAGCAGTAATTCTAACCTGAGCAGCAATAACTTCAAGAAGACTTTTAATCCCAACAATCCTCCCCTAAACTTGATATTCTTCTTCAAAATCTCAAGTTTCTTCATTGAAAGCTTCATTAATCACCAGGAGGATGCTTCCAAACACTTCATTGATTCTTGAGTTGTTTTGTGATGAGCTTAAGAAGCTGATAACACAATTCATTCCAATGATCAGCTTGAAGCTTCTTGTTCAGCATATTTGTAATTGTTGCAGGTGTAAAGGGATACTTTTTCTCTACCAACATAAAGATATGCATATATTGCAACCTCAAAAAATGTACTCCACAAGAATCAAATAGATTCCAAATCAACACTTTGTTTCCTTGTAGATTCCTCCACATTGTATCTTCTTCATAAGGTTCAAACATTGTCTTTAGATCACCCCATAACACTCTCTCATAGCCCTCTTTTGGCCTTGTTTATCCATGCTTACCTTTTACTAATTTCTACAGAGTTTACAAATCTTCCCTGTCAAAGCTTTTAAGCATCTGAATAAAGGCTGAGCACCTCTTTGAACTTCCATCAACTCTTATAATTTGAAAGTAGCCGATCTTTCCTTCTTTAAGGATCTTCCAATTAACAATGCTTGGAGGCTTAGTAGCTAAAGGTATAGCATCAATTGCTACTTCCTCTTCATCAGGAACAATTTCCATAAGCTCTTTTATCTTAGCTGCTTCTTGATCATCATCTATCTTTTGCTTTTTAGTAACCTCCTGTTCTAGCTCATCTCCTGCTCTTTTTGAACTACCTTCTATTACTTCTGCTTCAGCTTTCTTGGAACTCTCTTCCATCACTTCAGTTTTGTAGTCAACAAAGGTGTTCACCCTCTTGAAAGCTTTGTCAAACAATTCTTTGATATAATCAAAGTCTTTAGATCTCAAGTCTTTGTGCTTCCAACTTTCCATGTTCTTAAGATAAGTAATCATGGTCTTCTTCTGTTGAGCTTTGGTTGGTGGTTTGTTCCTTTGTTCTTCTGCTCTCTTTGCTGCAAAGTGTTTTATTATTTTCTCCAAGATTTATTGAAATAACTTAGCCCTTTCTTCAATGGTCAACTCTTATTGTTCTCTTGCTTGCAATCTTTCATCTAATAACTGATCAACCTCAATCTTTGCTTGAATGTCATTCCATTCTTCAGTTAAGGTAACATTGGCTTCATCTTTTTCCCTTGTAAGTCTTTCTTCTTCTTCAACTTGTAGCTTGAAGGCAAGTTCTTCATCAAGCCTGATTTGATCTTTCTTTGAGAATTTCTTCACAGGTTCAGGTTCAACCATTTTACCTTTACCTTTGTCCTGAACTGTTGCCTGGGATGGTTGTTGTGAAGATATTGTTGTTGTTGTTATTGTTGTTGATTCCACAAGCTCTTTGAAGATAATTCCTTTCACCTTAGGCTTTGCTATTTTTAATTCTTGAAGTGCTTGATCCAATGTGATTTCTTCAGGAGTTATTGTAACAGTTGTTACAGCAGTACTAACTTGAGCAGCACCAGCAGTACTAACTACATCATCTTTCTTACTATCAGGAACTCCTTGTTCTACAACAAATACCTCTTCACCAGCAAGATCACTTACATCAAACATCATCTCTTCATTCACATTCTGTATACTAACCAGGGTAATGTTGTCATCTTCATCAATAGCATCAATTAGTTTCCTCCCCTGTTTGGATGCATCCTCACCCAAATCTTCTTCATCTCCAGAGGAGTCTATCCTTCTAGACATACCAACCTTTCTTAATCTTTTCAGCCCATGAGTTCTTGACCTCCTTTTCTGTTCAAGTTTCTTGACCCTCTTTTTCAACTTAGCAATTTCATTATCTTGAGCAGTCTTTGTCTGTTCCAAATCAAGAACCCTGTTTTGTAAGTTGGTACATAGTTCCATCAATTCTTTAAGTTTTAGACTATCCTCACCACTTTGAAGTGTGTTACCTTTTGCGAGTAGTGGATCATTGGAAAGTTTAGATACTCTCTCAAACCTAGTTTGAGCAGAAGTATCCCCATGGTTTCTTGGCACCTGGGACCACTACCTGAACTAGTTCATGAGGAACTTGGTTCATTAAGTGTTGCCTTGGATCGGGTCTTATTGATGTTACCACTGTCCTGCTCTACTTTTAAGCTAGAAGAAGTAGTGGCAGCCCTCACCAAACTGTCATCCCTCTCCTTATAGACAGCCTCATCTGCAACAATGTTAGGAGAACCACTAGGCTGAGGTACCTTAGTGTTCTTTCTTGAAGGCTTCCTAGGTGTTTGTTTCTTTTGTGGTTGAGATGATGATGGTTGAGTAATGGTGGGTGTGTAATGGGGATCAGCGGGATTTGCTAAACCTTCACATATTTCAGTTTGAGCTTGTACCACCATTGTTAGAAATAATGGTGTTTCTCTTCCAGAAAAGCCTTTCCCTACCCTTCTCATGTTTCCAAATATCTTCTTAGTGTGAGAGGGTGTAACATAAATCCTCTTGTGACTTGGCAGACCATCAAGTTGTTAATTTACAAACACTTGTACAAACCTTGGATACATTAAGAATTTGCCAGACATATTCTCCAAGTTCTTCACCATACTTTCAAAAATATACTTTGAGAAGTTAAACATCTGATTTATAGCTAAACAAATAATTGCAGAAGCTATAGTGCTACTAAATTTATTCCATGCAGTAGTCTTAGCACTTAGGCATTGCAAAATAGTATGAATAAGGAATTTCTATTGTGGAGAAAAGAATGCCTTATAGAAAGTAAGCTTTTGTAAAAGTTTTTCATACCCTATTAGTGTAAGTTGTTCAAAGATAGTAGCATTAGGTAGACAATCAACACCTTCAGCATCTTCTAATTGAAGATCTATTCTTATAGTGGATTCAGTTATGATCACATTCTTCTCATCCACTAGGGCTTGTAACTGTACTTCCCCATTAACAGTTTTCGCTTTGACAGTAGCCCAAAATTGCTTAATGCACGAAGTGTATATAGTGGGATTAATTGTTAGTGCATATCTTATAGGATTTGCATTCAGAAAATCTACTATATGTTCAAACCCTTCACTTTCTGCGGGTTTAGACAAAAATGCAACCAAATTATGAGTATCAACAAACGTTAGGGTCGTCATTGTGTTGGGTTTTGATGATGAATGATGAAATTGAGTTAGGGTTTGTGATTAGAGAGTATATGAGTGAATGAAATCTATTAAATGAGTGACTAAAATCCTTAATTAAAGTATTTATAAAAGTACCCTCAATAGCATTAACGTTCACCAGTAGTTGTAAGTTTATGCCTAGCAGCATTAACTTTCAACAGCAGTTGTAAGTTTATGTCTATCAGCATTAACTATCATCAGCAGTTGTAAGTTTATGCCTAACAACATTAACTTTCATCAGCAGTAGTAAGTTATGCCTAGCAGCATTAACTTTCATGAGCAGTTGTAAGTTTATGCCTAGCAACATTAACTTTCATCAGCAGTAGTAAGTTATGCCTAGCAGCATTAACTTTGAATCACCAGCATTAACTCGAATTCCACTCCAATCACTCTGTCTGTTTTTATTTCACACAGCTCTCTTTCTGTTTTTATTCTTATC
>BQNB010068662.1:0-33768 GCA_026074375.1 Tanacetum coccineum | reverse complement strand
CCTAGATCGCCATATCCATCATATAATATGATTGCGTGAGTCTTATAGCCGAGATTAAACAAGAATATAATCATCATGGCAATTTAATTAACATTTAATTTATGATCTATTCTTCTTTTTATTAAAATAACATATGTCTTGATTCTAGGTTGGTTATACATTATTTATGACAAGGATTGCATGTCGTTGTCATAATTTTCAATAAACCAAAAGGATGGTATTTTTTTTACGATTTCGTCAGTTTTTTTACGTTTTCGTCAGTTTGTTTACCTTTTCGTCTGTTTTTTTACGTTTTCGTCCTTTTTTTACGATTTTGTCAGTTTTTTTACGATTTCGGCAGTTTTTTACGTTTTCGTCCGTTTTGTTACGATTTCGTCTGTTTTTTATGATTTCGTCAGTTTTGTTACGATTTCGTCCGTTTTGTTACGATTTCGTCAGTTTTGTTACGATTTCGTCCGTTTTTTTTCGATTTCGTCCATTTTTTTTTCAATTTCGTATGTTTTTTACGATTTCATCAGTTTTGTTATGACTTCTTTTGTTTTTTTACGATTTCCCCTGTTTTTTTACGATTTCGCCCGTTTCTTTACGATTTCGTCAGTTTTTTACGATTTCGTCAGTTCTTTTATGTTTTCATCAGTTTTTTTTCGATTTCGTCCGTTTTTTACGTTTTCGTCTGTTTTTTACGATTTCGTCAGTTTTGTTACGATTTCTTCCGATTTTTTACCATTTCTCCTTTTTTTTACGATTTCGCCCTTTTTTCCGATTTCGTTAGTTTTTTACGATTTCGTCAGTTCTTTTATGTTTTCGTCAGTTTTTTTTCGATTTCGTCAGTTTTTTTTTCTATTTCGCTCATTTTTTACGATTTCGTCAGTTTTGTTATGTTTTAGTCTGTTTTTTTACGTTTGCGTCTGTTTTTTTATAAAATCATAAAAAGTGACGAAATCGTAAAAAAAGAGTAGAAAACGTAACAAAACTGACGAAATCGTAAAAAACGAGCGAAATCGTAAAAAAACAAGCGAAATCGTAAAAAAACTGACGAAATCGTAAAAAAAACTGACGAAATCTTAACAAAACGAGCGAAATCGTAAAAAACAGACGAAAACGTAAAAAACTGACGAAATCGTAAAAAAAAGACTTCACTAAAATCATGAAAAGTACTGACGAAAATCTGTAAAAAAAACTGACTAAAGCGTTAAAAAACTGACGAAACACTCCTTTAAAAACAACTCCACGATTTCAAATGGTCCCACATATCGTGGTGCTAGCTTTCCTTTCTTACCAAATTGTACCACTCCCTTCCATGGAGATACCTTAAGTAACACTCGGTCTCTAACTTGGAATTCAAGTGGTTCAAGCCTCTTATCAGCATAGTTTTTCCGGCGACTCCTAGCCGTCTTCAATCTTTCCTTAATTTGAACAATCTTTTCAGTCGTTTCTTACACAATTTCTGGTCCAATAAGCTGGATTATGGTTTGACTTATAGTGGTTATCCTTCTGTTATAGAAGGTTATTCCGATGCCAGTTGGATTAATAATATGGAGGATCACTCGTCTACGAGTGGTTGGGTATTCCTTCTTGGAGGAGGTGCTATTTCTTGGGCTTCAAAGAAACAGACTTGTATTACAAGCTCAACCATGGAGTCTGAATTTGTGGCCTTGGCTGCAGCTGGTAATGAAGCTGAGTGGCTGAGGAATTTGATTTATGAAATTCCTTTGTGGCCTAAACCGATATCTACCATTTCTATCAGATGTGATAGTGCTGCTACCTTGGCTAAGGCTTATAGTCAAGTGTACAATGGCAAGTCTAGACACTTGGGTGTTAGACATAGCATGATTCGTGAGCTTATCATGAATGGTGTGATATCTGTGGAGTTTGTAAAAACTCAATTGAATTTAGCCGACCATTTAACCAAAGGGTTAGCAAGAGATCTCGTACGCAAGGCGGCTATTGGGATGGGTTTAAAGTCCACCTAATTAAATCCTTGTATCAAGATACCCAATTCCCATCTAACGAAATGTTATATGCTGAATTCAATGAGGAAAGCTTGATATCTTTGGATTGGAACACATAATTACATCATCCCACGGTATGTGTTCAGAACTGCAAGATAAATGAGGTTGAAATTATATTTCTTAATAGTTTTTTGACAAATTGCATGTGCAGGTGCAAGAGTAAAAAACTACCTATATAAGCATGAGGTTTAGCTGCTTCAAGAAGCTTGGGACTTGGCTTTGATATGCTTATTGAAGGATAGGACACAAGCTAGTAAAACATAGTGTCAAGTAGAACATGTGAATGTGTAAACTGTTGTGTATATTATCTTCATGTATTCACTACGAATAGAAAGAGTTCAATCCTTTAGTGACACTCTGATATTCGAATATTTGGAATGCTAATGTACTAATGTGAAATTCAATCGTCTCGATATTTCATTTATGCATCAGTTTGTTGTTTGTTATGAGTTTGCTTTAAGTTAATCAAGATTACACTTAAATGGGGGAGGATTGTTGGTGATTGTGCGTCACCAATATGATTTAAGTGTAGTGGATTGACTTGGTTGACCAATGTGTAATCATGATAAATGTTCAACAAGTCGGGGTTGTGCGGAGTGCACACTTGTATGGCGTTATTATGATTATCATTTGGGGCGAAGCCCCGAATGACGGGGGTCCGGGGGCAGCGCCCCTGGTAGCAGGTCCAAGGGGCGGCAGCCCCTGGCAGGGTCCAAGGGGCAGAGCCCCTGGCTGGGGTCGATTTATCTGATTCGGTGGTTAAATAACTGCTATGGCAGTTATAACCGAATATTCGGTTGGTCATATATTCATCATCTATCTGGTTCGTTTTTCATAACATCAAAACACATTCTCATTTCATAATCTGAGTTTTATCCGATTTAAGATTTCGATAGAACCATCGAAATACTTCGATCCGAAAGTGTTTACACGACTCTCAGATTTCTGTGATCATAAATTCATAACAGTTTGCGTATTTTGCGTGCTTGCCTGTATGGTTATGTTTTTGCTATTGTGCCTTATGCGTTTTCTCTTATCCTTTTATGTGCATATCTTGTGCCCTTTACTCGTTTGGTGTTTGTTCGTTTTCCTCGGGTTTATGATGTTGATTGCTTGTCTGCTTGTGCCTTGTTTTCGTTCTCTTTCCTTGAGCAACTCCCTTATGCACACGTACACTGGTCGGAGGTCCTCTAAAAGCAGTCTCTTTACTTCCGGGTTTATCTTGGAGGTAGGGGTAGGATCTGTCTACATCTCACCTCCCCCATACCTCGCTTAGGCGGGATTGGGTATGTTGTTGTTGTACTTTATTAAATTGGGCAATATAAACCTTTTTTAGTTCTTTGCTTTAGTTTTGCTGGAAATTTAAAGATATGGTGTTTTTTTTTGCTTTCTCAGGTACCAGTCGACTTTATTGGGTTCTTATCAGACTGTGGAACTGATTGAGACTTTCATGAATTACCAGGTAACACAATTGCTTTGGTTTAGTGATGTTTGCGTAAAAATGGAATATTCTTGATTAGAAATATGATTAGGTGTGTAAAAAAGTTTTAGTATACAACACAACTCAAATAACATATGTTTTGTATTTATACGTAAATTAATCCCGTAAGAATTGCATGTAAAAATACGAAAAGTAGATTTCTCAGCCGTAAGGTGCACTGGAAGTTTGAAAATAAGAGTTTAGTTAACCGAAATTAATACGTACATCACGATTAACCAATATCCTATCAAATAGTGGTTCAAGCTATATTGCAGTGGGGGCCATTATACACATGTATACATACGTAAAAGGAACTGTTTTAGCTTTTGGTATCGACTGGAGTTGGAAGCTGTTATTTCTTACAAAATTATAATTCGACTGCAGGAAAATATTAGACGATGTGTGTGCATTATCTATGATCCTTCTAAGTCCAACCAAGGTGTTTTGGCTTTGAAGGCCTTGAAACTGTCTGATTCTTTCATGGAGCTTTACCGCAGCAATGAGTTTAATGGAGAAAAGTAAGTCTATTCTATTTCATTTATACGAGTTTCTTATAGCTTAGTCTCACTTTGTTCTTCTTTGCCTTTTAGGTTGCGTGAGAAAAATCTCTCTTGGGTGGATATCTTTGAGGAGATTCCTGTATGTTTCTGAACAAACGTTCCCTTTATTATGAACAATACTGTATACTTGTGAATTAAAGCATTTGCAGACTTGCAACGTTAATATGAGGAAGTAGATTATCAAGTTAATCAATTGCAAAGAATACGTAATTTTGTTATGTATTCTATATATTTTTAATAATATCCTTTTTTAACAGATCAAGGTTTCAAACTCAGCCCTTGTCAGTGCATTCATGACTGAACTGGAAGCCGATTCACCTGTCACCCAGGTATAATACAATACTCTGATAATTCTGGGGCAGATTTTGCAGTTCTAACGAATATCTCATTCTATACAGTAATCTTAACTCTAGTTTCTTTTATTTGTTAGTCTGATTACGATAGGCTACAATTATCAACAAATCCATTTATGGAAAGGAACATGGAGTTTTTGATTGAATGCATGGATGATCTTTCAGTGGAACAACAAAAGGTTTAAGTTTCCCTCTATATCTTTTTGCAGCTGGTGGTTTGTATTCACCTGTATGTTTATCAACTTTTTGACACCGATGTAATTGTTTCAGTTCCAATTATATTATCGTAATCTATCTCGTCAACAAGCCCAGCAGCAAACATGGCTTCAAAAGAGAAGGTACTTGCATAAAATTGTGGTATTGTGACATTGTATTGTTATAGCTAAAATTTGGAGACCAGAACGATATCACATTTGTATATGGGTTGAGTATGTTTTATTTGATTCATCTGTTTTGCAGAATACCAACAGATCAATTAAGGAAGAAATTTGTTTGTGATTCTGGATTAATTTTTATCCGACTGCTAATGTATGGCTTCTGATGTATGTTGGCTAGGTCTGAAAACATGGCACGTAAAGCTGCAGGAGAGGAGCCGTTGCCTGAAGAGGATCCTTCAAACCCCATCTTCAAGCCTCTCCCTGAGCCATCACGACTTGATAGCTTTCTGATAACAAATCAAGTTTCCAACTACTGCAGTCAAATTAACAGGTATGTTCAAGCAGAATAAATTAGCAATTAGATTGTCTTTGGAGTTGCTTAAATGAGGGTGACTGCAGATGTGTCTTTTCCTCATTCATAAATTTTTTGTGCAAGATAATAACTCGGTTTATTGGTTATATGTTTTAACTCAGCAATTATCAGAAAATAATATACTGGTCTACCGAAATACTATTTAATGTATAAAGCAAGGAAATAGGTAGAAGTTTCAAGTGTTTGGGTTGTGTCGTGTTAAAATGAGTTTGAGTCAAACATGTAATGCTTTATTACTGTTTGAAAAGGGTATTGTATCGGGTTAAAATGAGATTGAGTCAAACATGTAATGCTCTAGGACTGGTCAAATAGGGTATTGTCTAGTGATAAAACAAGGAAAGAGGTAGAATTGCAATATGTGTGGGTTGGGTACTTGGGTATTAGGTTGAACCGAGGGAGTCAAACGTGTCATGTTTTGGTACTGGTTGAAAAGGGCTGGGTTTGCACCATAACATATTTTCTTCAAGTTTTATGATTTTATGTAAATGATAAGTGTATAAATCACGATCACAAAAAGATGCTAGTCTAAAAGTTATTTAGTTTTTTGAAGAAAATGCTTTAGGAGATTTATGAGTCGAACTTTTACTTCGTCTGGCTTCCAAACAACTTTTTTATTGCTATTTTTAACACTAATGATCTTTCAGAGATTAAACATTTGCATCGAAACATTCAGAAGTGAATGGATCGAAGTTGTCTTTATAAATACATAACGACGATGATGCACAAATTGGTAATGCTATTTGTGCATCTGTCAGAAAAGGAAATTCTGCATGTTTTAGGATTCATATATTTTTTAAATTAAAGTTCTAAATTCTGTTTGTACACAACTTATATTTGTTTGTGAATGCAGTGTTGCTGGGCAGAGTTTCAGCAGGTTGTTTTTGATGAAGGCGTTACATGAAAACTGATAATGTTCCGACGCCATGAAACATCATTTTATAAGTTGTGAAGTTAGGTATGGACCAAAGTGATGCTGGCTCGTTGTACCTTTTTATATTGCTTGATTTTTATCGGCAACTGGAGTGGTATGGTAGGAGAATTTTGATGTAAGTGCTACCTGAACATTTCATTATCATCCGTAGTTTGCTTTTGTAAGGATATAGTAGGCATCTTATGCCATTTGGGTAATTGTTGATCATCAAAAGCAAAATTAAAGATACATATAGAATTCTGATGGCTTTGGTGATGTTGGTTTACCTTCTTTTTTTTTCATCATTTATACAAAAAATTTATGTCTTACGAAAATGTTTGCATGCATCTCTGTTGCACAAATCCTTTGTTACCGATTGCGGAACACGTATCTATAACCACTGTCCCTGACTTCGTGCAAGAATAATTTGTGGTGCTTTCGACCATCATAGATAGTTGAGTAAGCTTTGACTATATTATGATGTAAATTGTCATATGTCGTTCCACGTGTGGCTGCATTTTTAGAGAGCATACTCTTTATAAAGTAGTACATCTCAGATTGCCAAGTTTTTGCGTGTACGCTCTTGGATTGTTGATAAAGAGTATGGGGGTTAGTTGACAAGTATATGCCACTGGCTATTGGAAGTCAACATTTTGAACAATGTTATACCGGGGTTGTTTATGTTAAAATCGTATAAAGACTTAAAATCAAACATTTAAATTTTCCAAAATTTAGGAGGTAGCTTGTCTCCGTTAACTCAAGTCAAAAGAGTCAAAATCTTAGATGCATAGTGTACCCGTTTCAAGCAGGTCTTAAAAAGGTCTCGAAGAATGTTTTAAAACTCATTAGTGCAAAAAGAATGAGCCAAAACGAAAACTAAACAAACTTCTACATCAATAAAAGCACAAATTACTTGTATTCATATGAAGTAGAATATATGTGAAAACTGAAAAGTAAGGTAATCATGGAACTAAGTCCATACGCAGCAAAACCACTAGATTCAAGCAATTACATAACAAAACCAGTAATGCAAAAAGTAACATAATTATGAAAAACAATGTTCATACAAACCACTAGTTAAAACAAGTATCAAACCCCAAATGGAAAGACAGTATGAATCAGAAACAACTAAAGAAGCAACAAACTTCTAGTATAAAAATATGTCTCCATGACTAAGCCTCCATGGCTTCAGGTTCATCCCTGATAAACGATGAATATGAATACCTCTTAGAATGAAGAAAACTAATAACACTGGTTTGAATTTCGGCTGCTTGTTCTCGCGTAGCTTCCACTTTGTCGTAGAACTTTTTAATCTCATCGATATCAGGATTGTTAGTGCTAGCCGGATTCTTGATATACTTAGCAAGAGCTTCATTAAGATCGTTGAGGGCATTCTCTGCTAAATCCCATAACTCGTAAGCGTTATAGCTGTCTTTGACAAGTTCTTTATCTTCCTCAGACTTGAACATCTCCATAATTTCCGACATTGGAGGAGAAGCCATGAGCAAATTATGGCGCTTGATATCACAGCGATATGAGAATAATGGAATCGATAGCTTATAGAAGTGTGCAATGCATGATGCATGTATTTATAGGGATTTATTTTGGTTAAACCGCCATTACATGGTACAATTAAGTTTTAATTATTTTGGACCCTCCTATTTATTTACTTTATAATTTAAGCTGCATAAAATTCTGTCAATAAATAAATATTAGCAAAGAGTTAGATATTACAAAGCATCAATAATTAGAGTGTAATCGAGCCGAGTAATGTCAAGCTCGAAGTGATTCAATTACTAAAACTCGGGCTCGAAATGCGCTTCAAGCGCGATCGAGCTTTTAATTTCAAGCTCGAGTTCGGCTCGAGTAAAGTTTAAGTAAATATCAAGAACTTAAATCCATTCGAAAAAAAATGTTTCTTTGACTTTGACCTTCAGCGAGACCTTCAACAACGACTATGTGGTCTCTAAAGGTAATCCTATGGTTGACATGGTAAGAATATAAACAAAGCAACCGAAGGTTAAACTCTTGCCTGGTCGGACAAACCATTTTCAGAATCCGTTAAAAGTTAGTAGTGTTTAAGAGGAGTTATGAAAAACATCAATATTATCCCACATCGCCAGAGCATGAAACCTAAGTGCTATATTTAAAACCCATTTGGACTGTTCCAGTTGCCGAGCTCAGTAACGTGAGCTTGTAACCCGAGTGGGGGCATTAAAGTTATCGGAGGGCTAAGAACTAGGGGCGATTATGGTTCGTGTGTCTGTGGGGGCTAGCTCCTCGCAAAGGAGACCATATGGTGATGGCACAAATTGGTGCGCACACCCATTTCCCCTTAACTAGACCACCAAGGTGGCAAACCTCTTGGTTAAGGGACTGGTAGTACCAGCAGGTGCAAAAAGGCTACATGGGCCTTTCCTCTCGATGTTCGAGAAGATCGAGAAACTCCAGGAATTGGAGCGCAATGTCGCCCGTTCACATGGCCATGCTTGACCCCTTCTTAGCCCGACTTTAATCTTTTTAAGATGCGCTAAGAAAATATCACAAACCAACATGCTTCACCTCTTCTTAGCCCGACTTTAACCTTTTTAAGATGTGCTAAGAAAATATCAAAAAGCAAAGTGCTAGTTTTTTATATCGTGCTCAGTAACACGAGCTTGTAACCTAAGGGGGCATTAAGGTTATTGAACTGCAAAGAACTAGGGGCAACTATGGTTCGTGTGTCCGCGCGGCTAGCCTTTGGAGGGAGTAGATATATGGTGCGATGACACAAATTGGTGTGCAGTATAGTAGTAGCAAAATGGCTAGATGAAGGCTACATATAAAAATGAATAAATGAAGCCGTTTCAAGACACCCTGAGAATTGCAGAGTGATGCTGCCTATTGACTTATATAATGAATACATTACTCGTTTTCAAAGATCGATGCCGCCCGTTCACTCGACCATGGTTAACCTCTTCTTAACCCGACTATATACTTTTAGAATTTGGATATCTTATGACATGATAGGACTCATATCTGTACATAATCGGTTGCAATGATTTATTAACAGCTCAATAATTCAATCTTTTCTTTATATCGTGATCAACATTGCACTACATGGAGAGGCCATGTGTTTTGCAAGAAACATAAACTTTTAATAAGAGGGTGTTTGGATGTGCGCATCTAAAAAGAAGTTCAAATCCATATTATTAAGTTCTCATGTACTAATAAATAGTCATAATACCCGTACACGCACAAGGTTTTAACATAAATTTTTAGTTATATTTTTCTGTATGTGTGTGATTGTTTAAAGCGATTATGCTGATAGATAAACATTAAACGACTTATTCTAACTTAGCTAATATTAGTTACCATGTGTTACTTCCTATTGCTGCTCATACGGACACCTTTGGCAATCATAGCACGGAGTAACTGGTTGTCGAGATAATCGGATGCTCTGGTGGATGCGTATGTCACCTTTACAGATTTCCGACCACTTCCTCCTGCTGATAATCTATCAAGCTTCTCAGCAAGGGTAACATAAGGTTCCAGTTCTGCAAGTACCTGCTGCAAAGGTCACCAAAATAATCTGTTACTAAGTCGGATTTATCACGCAAATATCCATCCATTTCATTGAGTGACCTCTAAAATATTGACTCTATCCAAATACATGAACAAATCCATTCGACTATATCCACCTTATAATACATACTTGGTAATGCCCAAAACAACCCTTTATAACCACCGAGTTACCAGTAGCGTTTGAACTAAATCAAAGCAAAACTCATTATGTATATATCTTAGGTCTAAGGATATAAAGACTTGACCATGTAAGAAACTCACAGTTCGACAACAATCCATGATGTGACATTCCTTGAGGTCAAACCAATATTCATCATACCATGAATATCAGTAAAATCAACATTTCGACTAAATTTGAACTTTGCAATTTCATACTTTAAAGTAGGGATGGCATTCAGACTAAAAGTCGAACCAAGAACCGAGCTGACTCTTTAGACTGCCTCATCACCAAGACTAAAGGGACCAACTTTGCGTATACCGTCGGGGTAAAAATCGTTTACAAACTTAAAATCAAACCTTCAAAATTTCCAAAACTTGGGAGTTAGCTTGTCTCTGTTACCTTAAATGCATAGCGTACCGTTTTAAGCAGGTCTGAAAAATGTCTCGAAGAATGTTTCAACATTAATTAGTGCAAAAAGAATGAGCCAAAACGAAAACTAAACAAACTTCTACATCAGTAAAAGCAACTTAATCAAATTACTTGTATTCATATGAAGTAGAATATATGCGAAAAGTAACGGTAATTAGCAGAACCACCCTACTTTTATACCCAGTACCATAGTTTCAGAAACTTGACTATTCTTCCATCCAGACCATAGCCATAAGTAAAGAACTTTGTCGTCATCATAGGAATTCTGTATCATATTTAGTCAAAACAGACACACATATAAGACACATGCATATACATACATATATGTGACTATGTGAGTTTATACTAAAGAGGCGCGAGTTACCTTGTTAACTGTTCCTTATAAAGGTCAAAGTAAATTTGCTAATATCTCATTAAATATAGGCTTACAATGAATCAAGAATTTATTGAAACTATATTATCTACATCCACGTCATATATCTCAGAAATAGATGACAGTTTTCGGCCCATGTGATCAAACCATAATAAACATCTTCATTGCAGGATAGAAGCATCTCCAAACAAGAAACTCCGTGACTATCTAACATCCTCTCATTTTACTTCTGACCTTCCTTCACATCCACGCCATCGCCCCAACATCGCATAGAAATTAGCCAGATTGTATTAAATACTCGAATCACTTCAACTTGAATTACATTAATCGGTCAGCTAAATGCTCACCCATACCAACATCACCATACAATCTACAAGCACTAAGCAGAGCACCATAAACAGGAACCAAAATATCATCTTTCTCCTTCGGGATTCTGTTAACTTTTCTTTCTGCTTCTTTCAATAGCCCAGCACGACCCAAAAGATCAATTAAGCACCCGTAATGTTCTATTTTAGGTTCAATTTCATGCATAGATTTCATGGATTCGAAATACTTCCACCCTTCCTCCACTAAACCCCCGTGACTACACGCATTTAAAACACCTATGAAGGTAATATCATCAGGTCAAAATCCTGATTCCTTCATCTCTGTTAAAAGTTAGTAGTGTTTAAGAGGAGTTATAAGGAAAAATATCAAAAACATCAATATTATCCCACATCGCCAGAGCATGAAACCTAAGTGCTATATTTAAAACCCATCTGGACTGTTCCAGCTGCCGAGCTCAGTAACTTGAGCTTGTAACCCGAGTGGGGGCATTAAGGTTATTGGAGGGCTAAGAACTAGGGGCGATTATGGGTTCGTGTGTCTGTGGGGGCTAGCTCCCTGGCCTTTCCTCTCGATGTTTGAGAAGATCGAGTGAAGGAGACCATATGGTGATGGCACAAACCAGCACAAATTGGCTGAGGTGCAAAAAGGCTACATGGGTCTTTCCTCTCGATGTTGGAGAGCCCGTTCACATGGCCATGCTTGACCCCTTCTTAGCCCGACTTTAATCTTTTTAAGATGCGCTAAGAAAATATCACAAACCAACATGCTTGACCCATTCTTAGCCCGACTTTAACCTTTTTAAGATATGCTAAGAAAATATCAAAAAGCAAAGTGCTAGTTTTTTATATCGTGCTCAGTAACACGAGCTTGTAACCTAAGTGGGGGCATTAAGGTTATCGGAGGGCCAAGAACTAGGGGCGATTATGGTTCGTGTGTCTGTGGGGGCTAGCTCCTTGCAAAGGAGACCATATGGTGATGGCATAAATTGGTACGCACACCCATTTCCCCCTAACTAGACTAGCAAGGTGGCAAACCTTCTGGTTAAGGGGGACAGTAGTACCAGCACAAATTGGCTGAGGTGCAAAAAGGCTACATGGGCCTTTCCTCTCGATGTTTGAGAAGATCGAGAGGAAACTCCAGGAATTGGAGCGCAATGTCGCCCGTTCACATGGCCATGCTCGACCCCTTCTTAGCCCCACTTTAATCTTTTTTAAGATGCGCTAAGAAAATATCACAAACCAACATGCTTGACCCCTTCTTAGCCCGACAAAAAGATGTGCTAAGAAAATATCAAAAAGCAACATGCTTCCACACTCGCATAGATATTAGCCAAAAGTGTATGAATACTCGAATCACCAACTTCAGTTTTCACTAATCTAATCTATCACGCAAATATCCATCCATTTCATTGAGTGACCTCTAAAATATTGACTCTATCCAAATACATGAACAAATCCATTCGACTATATCCACCTTATAATACATACTTGGTAATGCCCAAAACAACCCTTTATAACCACCGAGTTACCAGTAGCGTTTGAACTAAATCAAAGCAAAACTCATTATGTATTAATACAACACTATATATCTTAGGTCTAAGGATATAAAGACTTGACCATGTAAGAAACTCACAGTTCGACAACAATCCATGATGTGACATTCCTTGAGGTCAAACCAATATTCATCATACCATGAATATCAGTAAAATCAACATTTCGACTAAATTTGAACTTTGCAATTTCATACTTTAAAGTAGGGATGGCATTCAGACTAAAAGTCGAACCAAGAACCGAGCTGACTCTTTAGACTGCCTCATCACCAAGACTAAAGGGACCAACTTTGCGTATACCGTCGGGGTAAAAATCGTTTACAAACTTAAAATCAAACCTTCAAAATTTCCAAAACTTGGGAGTTAGCTTGTCTCTGTTACCTTAAATGCATAGCGTACCGTTTTAAGCAGGTCTGAAAAATGTCTCGAAGAATGTTTCAACATTAATTAGTGCAAAAAGAATGAACCAAAACGAAAACTAAACAAACTTCTACATCAGTAAAAGCAACTTAATCAAATTACTTGTATTCATATGAAGTAGAATATATGCGAAAAGTAACGGTAATTAGCAGAACCACCCTACTTTTATACCCAGTACCATAGTTTCAGAAACTTGACCATTCTTCCATCCAGACCATGGCCATAAGTAAAGAACTTCGTCGTCATCATAGGAATTCTGTATCACATTTCGTCAAAACAGACACATGCATATACATACATACATACATATATGTGACTATGTGAGTTTATACTAAACAGGCGCGAGTTACCTTGTTAACTGTTCCTTTTGAAGGTCAAAGTAAATTTGCTAATATCTCATTAAATAGGCTTACAATGAATCAAGAATTTATTGAAACTATATTATCTACATCCACATCATATATCTCAGAAATAGATGACTGTTTCACCAATGTGTTCAAACTATAATAAACATCTTTCATTGCAGGATGAGAAGCATCTCCAACAAGAAACTCGTGAATATCGCCATGAACCTCAATAGAACTACATCCTGGCTCCTTTCTAACTCCACTACATCTCATTTTACTTCTTACCTTCTCCACATCCTCCCATCGCCCCACACTCGCATAGATATCACCCATATGTCAAAGGGGAGTTGATTGATGATAGCCCGCCCATTTTGATTGCCATAGCAAATGAGCCGTTTGATCCTCCAAGAATTGCCAGCATATGTCGCCCGTTCACGTGGCCATGCTTGGACCCCTTCTTAGCTTGACTTTAATCTTTTAAGATTTGGATATTTTACTACATAGAGGGACTCCTCTAGTCCCTCTATGTGGGGGCAATAAGGTTATTGGAGGGCTAAGAACCAGGGGCAACCATGGTTTGTGTGTCTGTGGCTGCGAAGATTGCCTTTGCAAAGGGGAGTTGATTGATGATGGCCCATTTTGATTGCATAGCAAATGAGCCGTTTGATCCTCCAAGAATTGCCAGCATATGTCAAAGGGGAGTTGATTGATGATAGCCCGCCCATTTTGATTGCCATAGCAAATGAGCCGTTTGATCCTCTTACTACATAGAGGGACTCCTCTAGTCCCACACGGCCGGAGCATCAAAACCAAAGTGCTATTGTTAAAACCCATTTAGACCGATTCAGTTGCCAAGCTTGTAACCTAAGTAGGGGCGTCAAGGTTATTGAAGTGCAAAGAACTTGGGGCAACTGTGGTTCGTGTGTATGCGCGACTAGCCTTTGGAGGGAGTCGATATATGGTGTGATGACACAAATTGGTGTACACACCGATCGAGCCTTAATTAGACTAGCAATGTCATGAGTGCAAGTTATGTATAAGAATGAGCCGTTTGATCCTCCAAGAATTGCCAGCATATGTCGCCCGTTCACGTATAGTAGTATCAAATTGGCTGGATGAAGGCTACGTATAAAAATGAATACATGAAGCCGTTTCAAGACACTCCGAGAATCACTAATTGATGCTGCCTATTGACTTAACATTAGATAACAATTTGACGAAATTGTCACAAACCTGAAAAGTATGGACAATGCGTTTGATGGTGTACCAGGCTACTGTCAAAGCATAGCCACCGAACACTACACACACCACAGTGCCAATAGCAACAAAACTTTTGCAACAACCAACAAGTCGTTGCCAAATTCAAACCTTAACAACGAATATAGCAATGAAATTCAGCAAATACAAATTTATAGTTAGCAACGATTTTTAGTTGCAAAATTCGTTGCTATCTTCTCATAATGTAATGAAATCACAATTATTCATATTTTTAATTCTAAAAATACATGCTTAAATAAATAACAAAGTTACGGATTTTATTGCAGATATTACGTATTTTGTTATTTTACTATTAAGGTACCGTTCGAGAGATATAAGAGCAAATGAGGACCAAAGATAAATATTTCTTTAGATAAAGTACGAAGGTTAAGTTGAAGATTTAAAGTGAAGCCCAAGATCGAAGCCCAAAGGAAGTTAAAAGAAAGTATAAAATAAAGCCCAACGACTGCAAAAGAGGTTGAAAACAATTCGAAATGAGTTTTAACAAAATTTCTCAAATGGTTTAGTGGTTAACTCATCACTTGTTACGGCGGAGGTCTCAAGTTCGAGTTCGGTTGCTGTTATCTATTTTTACTACTACTCCGCAGTTGCGTGAATATTGGCCAACAACAATTTTTAAAATTTATTAGATATAGGGCCCACCTGCGAATGACATAATTAATGCAACGGTATCAAGGTGCATTTAAGGACGAAAATTGATTTGCACAATCATGGTTTTGATTGGGACACTCTATTTTGTGCATTACATAGTTGTATATTGTTCTAGATGTAAAGGCGCGTAATAGGTCGATATGAACATTATGAGCTGTCTCGTAATAAAAACAATTGTTGTTGATACCTTCTTCTCGGTTCCTTCTTCCATAACGTGAGCTCGAAGAAGGAAGAAATAAAAGGTTCCTATGGAGAATGTGGTCAGAAATCCATAATAGAGTCCGATCGCAATGACCGAATTGATAACCTTCATGCATAGGGATACTAGATTACCTAGTAGAAAAAATTTCGAAATCATCACAAACCAACCTTTTTCTTTTCTATTGCAATTTCTAAATAACTATATGATGATTTTAAATCTTTCCATATATAGAAAACAAATGTGTCATATATACTTGTAAGTATATACAATGAGTGTCCCAATCAAAATTAGAAGTGTACAAGTCACCTCCCTTTAAGGAGAAAGACAACAACTTTATCGAAGAGCTTAATTTTCCTAATTTCACAACTTTTATTACTATTATAATTTCATTTTATTTAAATGTATTTTAAATTTAATGTAGTTTAGAGATTTACCTTTTGAATTAACACACATTTTAAGTGTATGTTTTAAGACTCAATTAAATTTATTTTTTATCTTAGTAACATGTGTCATTAGCTTTATAATTGCTTAATCTTAAATACAATTTTATCTTTGAGGGAAGGGCAAAAATCATTCCTGTGGTTTATCAAAAAACTGTTTCACGTCCCTCGTTAAAAATTTGCCCAAAACACACCCCTCCTTCAATGTTTTGAGACACGATACATCTCGCCATCAGTATTTTGAGGCACGGTACATTCCTTGGACTCACCAAAACCCCTAAACAATTATACGTCCCTCAAATATAACTGAGCCCAGTTAGAAAAAAAAGCCTAACGTATATAGAGCACCAACAACTGCATGCGTTTTAACACAATGACCATCTCACACGAAGGGAGCGTACGTATGCTGTCACACCCCCAAAATCTGGCTGCAGCGGAATGGTATCATTGGGGTGAGACTTCAAGGCACAAGAAGTACAAGTCACAGAAAAAGACCTCAAAAATAGAGAAGTTTTATAATACATTTCAAAATGTTTCACATTCGATACATGGAAATACCAGAGTTTACAGATAGGTCCCAACAGTTTCAATAAGACACAATGTTTTCAAACATGACATAAAGTTTAGTTAAAGTTTTCATCGAATATAATAATATAATTTCTTTGCAAAACACAGTATTTTCAAAAGAAGTTTTATTGAATGTATATAAAAAAATGTAGAGTCTCCGAAGTTTATTAAAAGTCAACAAAAATTTGTTGAATGAATTCATAGGTTTAACAATATATAAAGTAATAGACCACAAGATTTACGAATTTGTAGACAAGAGAAACAAATTCACCAAGTCTAAATGAAATATACATTATTGCCCTAAGCTCATGACATCGAACCTTAACATGCATTACGATCAAACCAGTACTTGAGGTTTGCGCCCCAAAACAGAGGAGGATGCTGCCAAACATCCTATGAATCACTTTAGATGTAAAATGTGTCAATGGTCAACATGAAACCACAGTCCAGACGGGGATTGTCAGTCCAGATAGATCTATACACAACATTCACGTTTACTACACTAAGAACTAACAATTCATGATAAAAGGGGACTTAAGCGGCAAAGTAGGTACTCAGGCAATAATGATCAGGAAATAGCATACAATTTTGAAATGTACTTGTGTCCAAAGTGAAAGCAAGCATGTAATCTTCCTCGAATTTAATAAAACAAGTAATAGAAAAAGGGGCTATGAATCTAACCTTATGCAATTATGATAAACGTTAACGGAAACACGTCGAGATGAACAAAGAAATCCTAGTTACAACCTAAGAGAGATGCCGTGACTTAGAATATACAAATATATTATGCGACAAATAATAGAATAGTTTATAAAAATATTTTCGTAAAAATGTTTGGCATTGTACATTTAATTTTTAAATCCTTTAAACAAAATTTGGGCCTAAAAATGACCAAGTTCAAATATATACTAGTTACATCGTAAAAATCACTTCTTTATTCACTAAGACGCAAATACTCTATTACGTTCAAATTTTAATGTCGTTACAGGCAACCGTTTTGCCATGTTATACTCAACCACTGACCAAGCCCTTTAATATGTCATTATTCAGTTCCTTAGGTGTCTCCTAGAATTTTCGTGGAATTTATGACAAATTTTTACCCAACCTTTTATCCCCGATACAAAAAACGGCCAAATCTGGACATACAAAAGTCTTTTAATGATCAGAAGGTCTAAACCAAAGTTTTATGGTAAGGGATAACGGGAAACTTTAAATAACATATAGGAGTTCTTTCCATATCAGTTTCAAGTATAGATTTACCATGGTTCAAGGTCTATAGATCAAATACCACAAGAGTTCAAAACAGTTTTTTGGACAGATTCACCTTACACCATTTTGAAATTTTCACTAACCAAACGACCTAAACTTTTTACAAATCTTATATTTTTGAAAACTAGACTCAAAGTAGATGAGTTAAGACCAAAGAATCATGTTCATTGACCCATTTTCATCAAGATATACCTCAAACAATATGACATATAAGAAATAAAAGTGGGCTGTTTGACTTTTTCTTTTACTAAAACAAGTTCAATTACCACCCAATCATGCAAAAACGACCCAACTAACTCCACCATCATTTTATATTAGTCTTAGCACCATTTTCATCTAAAAACCTCAGTGGTAAACTAGATATAAAAGTCACTATATGCATGAACTTGAAAGCAAGGCTGTCAAGATCGTGATCCTACCTGGGATCGCTTTTGTCTTTGCAAGATCGAGATCGTAAGATCGGATCGGGATCGGGATCGTAAGATCCTATCAATTTATCATGTTGTGTAAGCAACGGATAAACGAGTCAAACTATTTTTATTTCTACTCATCATCAAATATAAATTTATATAACATCCTTTTGAAAATGTCAAAGTTTAAATTTAAAATACTAAAGTAAAAGTAAAACACCAAAAAGTCAAGTTTCAATCGTCACATTCACGATTTAGCAGAATAAAATTACATAACATGCGTAATAAACGTCTCAAAACAAAGTACTTCACTAGTATCACTACAATTAAGCTATCTGAATTTAAACTTAAAGGTTAATAGTTAAAACTATGAAAAGGTAAAAGAAAAAACAACAATTACATGTAAGAAATTTTTTGCTTAAGGTAATTAAAACATGAGTATAAGAACCCTAATTTGTTTCATGTAATTTCAATTTGGGGAAATTAGATAATTAGGTTTATTGATTAGAAAATCTAGGAATGAAACGTCAATACTTGTTACCGAGATCAGCGGACTCGTATTGTTATTTTTTGGGCCTAAAAAAAAGTAATGGGCTAGTAAGTATGTAAGTCAATAAGTTAGTAACTTGGTAATTTGGTAAACTCGTATCGACACGCGATCCTACGATCTTACGCACGAGTTTACGATCCTACTTGCGATCCTACCTCTGATGCGATCTTACACGAATCCTACACGATTTTATCAGGTGGACACGTAAGATCGTACGATCTTACGTGTAAACTCGCGAGTTTGACAGCCTTGCTTGAAAGTATAACAAAACTTTAGAAATCAAGATCTTTAGCTAGTTTTTTTATTCAAAACTAAGTACAATGCCCAATCTTTTTACAATAAATCAATAATGTATATAAATACATACAAATACAGAAAGTTAACTAAATTTATACAAAGAAATTTACAAAAAATAAAAATGAAAAATTAAAACAATTATCTTACAATAATAATGGAAGATAAGCTATAATCAAACCACCAATCTTGCACTAGCTTATAGTTTACCCAACCAATATTGCAGTAAGCCTTTTAAACTCATACTAACACCATATAATCCCTTAATTATAAACCTTGGTGATCATCAACATATAACCCAAGAGAACATTAACATAAACCCTTGAAAGATTGATCTTAATTGTTTGTAAAGACTTTAAAATAAGGCACACTTATTAGCCTCTATGCCTTTAACTATTGAATAATAAAATAGTAAATTTTTTGTTTGGTGAATATGGGTTTGATGGTGTTGCAGGTCACGGCAGAAAAAGGGAGTCAAGAGAGAAATTTGGTGTTCTTTAGATATGAATCTATGAGATGATAGATCAAGTTTAGATGGACATGCAATCTATACTTACAAGTGTCTCATATTGTACAAAAATTAGACAACACACCACATGGAGGTTCCATGTGGTGTTTTGGTATATGAAATATGAGTAGGAGAAAAAAAATACTTTAATTTTTGTATAAAATTTAAAAAAAGTGGGTAGTTTAAGGGCCAACGGGTATAGACGTAAATTATTACAAGAGTTTAGGCGTAACCACAAAAGATAAATGTATATGATAAAGATAAAATTTTATCATATGGGATACTTTTCTGAAATAACAAATTACGTAAGACACGAAGACGGTATTAACTTTAAAGACGGGCTCAAGTTTAAATAAACGTTTTACTACAACGCAAGATAACTTATTCGGTAGAATCGTAAGAAGAATAAAATGTTACTCAAAATGAAATAAATAATAAAGACTTGGTTTAAAATAATGATCTGGAATTTACGAGGTATTACATATGTGTTGAAGAAGACACACGGATTTTACCCCCGTCGCTAGTTTATAAGGAAAGTGGGTCAAGGAATGTAATAATGGTTAATCGAGCCAAGGAATATAAGCATCTTTAATGAGCCAACTAACAACCCAACTAACCAAATGACCACAGTAATACCTAGACGACAACATTAACATCAAAACGGCGTCGCCCGCACACCTAATGTATAATAGGTTAATTTAATTACTTATCATTATTATTAGAGTAGACTGCATTTTTGGTCCCCGTGGTTCGTCCAAATTACATGTTTGGTCGCCATCCTTTCGGAAGTGCAACGAACATCCCTATTTTAAACTTTAGCCTGCATATTTAGTACCTTGCCGAAGTTGAATGGTGCAAGTTGAACTCTGACATAACACCTGAATTTGATTAGAACGACATAGTGTCACACCCCGACTAAGGCGGAAACACGAGGCGTGACGAAGGTTTGATCATCATACACATGGTATCACTATAGAGAAAACTAAAATGCATTTCAGTAAAGTGTCATGACGTCCTCCGAACACAAGTGGAACCTTGTGTCGTGACTTGTCGATTCACATCACATAGTCGAATTTATTACAAGCCAAACTCCAAACTTGGAGTATCATAAGTCTAAGATTATTCAAATACAAAACCATAAATAAAACATCCTAAAATGCAGTCCGTCAAGAAAGATCCTTAAGGGATTCTCTTAGGTCTACTAAATGCCTTATATCCTGAATTTAACGAGCATTCGCAACACCAGAAAATGATACTCAAAAAGGTCAACATAAAGTTGGTGAGCTCGTAGGTTTAGAGTATAAACCCAGTTGATGTGCCAGAGTTTGAGTAGGACAATGGTGCAATATAATAACGGAGTGCAAGCAGTATACATAGCAATCCAATAGACATCATTGAAATCATAACAATTAGATTATACCGACCATTCGTCAATGGTCCCAACGCTTATAGTCCTCTGCACCTAAAGCCTACCAGCTGAAGCTATATATAGGTCGGCAAATAGTATGAGTTTTAGTTATGAACCCCACAACTTTGTATGAGCATATAGTAGCATTCACATATGCAATTATAGGCACATAGCATTGTCCAAAAGCATATTAGCATAGAAGAAAATAGTTTGAAATAGACTTGAGTATCATTTCCCCCCAATGAAAATAGCTTGAAAATGAGGCTACGAGAACTCACCTTAACAAAGATGATTAGTAGCTGAGAATAAGAGGGTCAAACAACAACGTACTACGGCTTCCAGGCACGACAAGGTAGGGTTTGAAGAGGATTAGAGCTTAAATAAACAACCCAAATGTTGTTTTTGTGTACCCACAACCAATAGAATCAACCCATATATGTTTAAACCTTCATGTTCTTGAATCAAGAGTGGAAAATTGTATGATTTGTGTGTGTATGAGGGTTCGGCCGAGACTAGAGAGGAAGAGAGAAGGATGAAAGTTTTTGTGTGTGTTTTTGGAATCTATGTGTTTTTGAAAAAATGAAAGGAAGATAAGGTTGTACCAAGGGGACATATTAGCTAAATTGGTGCCTTGTTGTTCCCTTGTGGTGGCCGGCCTTACTAGGATCCTAGGAGGGATCCTAGTTGTGTTTTCTCCTTTGTCTTTTGTCGGGATGTAGCGTGTTTAGTCCGTGATTAACGAAAACCCGAAAAGTTTTAAGTTCTTAGCAAATGTTAAAATGAGTTTAGTAGTCTTTAAGATATCAATAAGACTATAATGGTAGTTATAATGATTTAGTTTAGTATGGACATTAATTTGCCATGTCAGGACGCGCTGTTTGACGTTTTAAGCCGCTGCGACCCATTTTGGGGGTGTTACATTTAACCCCCTAAATCATGCATTTTTGCCCAAAATAGGTATTTAATCGTTCCTTTTCAGGTATTTAACATTTAGAAGGCATTTGGAGGAAATACACGTGACTTGGGCTCATTTGGAGAAGAAACAGACAAGACTACGAACCTACACCAACATTTCTCAAGATTATGTTCTCAGAGGCTAGAGACGGCGTCACAAGATACACGTGACACCATCACAATTTATCCCATGACGGTGTCACAAGAAAGCACGATGGCATCAGCTCGCACGACCCAGCCCAAGATCTAGAATATTCTACTTCACGACGGCGTCACGATTAAAACGCGACATCGTCGCATCAGTTTTTCTATATATACAAACCTAAAATTAGGGTTTTATGTGTGTAACTTTAGAGTAAAAAAGGGGGACAAACCCTAGTTCATTTTGGCAGCTTATTAGGAGGATTTTATGGCTTTAAAACCCTATTGTACCTCCTTCAATTCATGTTTTAATCAAGTAAGACTATCTTAATCATTCAATATGTCTTGTTGTTTGATTCATTATTGTTCTTGCTTTACCTTTAACATGCTTGGCTAAACTCCTTATTGTATTCATTTATGATTGTATGAAACCTAGAATGTAGATCTTAGTGGTGTTGCTTCTTGTGATGAATATGCATGTTAGGCTTTAGAAAACCAGCTTTTGTCTGTATCGCTGTTGATATGTCTAGGGAAACATGATTGTGTAGAAAAGATACAATCGGTAACAGTCTTTATACTACCTTACCCTTAATATGGTTGATCCACTTTTAATATATTTCAAATGCATTTAGTATACTCTTAGGGGCCAAGTAATAGTCTTCATACTACCTTACTTTGTGTTTTGCCTCAACGAAATATTAAATAGACGGCGTGTTCGTGTAATCTGTTCATAACTTAGGAAATAATTGCATAGATCATCACAAGTGTGACAAAGCAACAACACTAGGAGAAGCAATCTAGGGAGTAATACATGATTAAATGAATACAATCTTTTTATTATATTGTTATCACCATTAGCGTAGTTTATTATTTAGTTTAATTGCTAAAACCAAACCAACCTCTCAAACCATAGATTTACCTGCTTCCATATAAATATAAAAACACAAAATAATATTCTCTCAACCCCTTGCATTCTGTTAGACCGTGATCAAGCCTTCCCAACCTATTCCTCTAGAGAACGATAACAACCCCCGAGTCTTGCCTATACTACTACTACAACGGTTAGGTACTCTACCTAGGGAGTTGTAAAACTTCTTGTAGAATTCCCTTACGACAACCACATCAAGTTTTTGGCGCCGCTGTCGGGGAATAGTTAGGTTTTGATCATAGTTTTGCTTAGTTCTACTTGCTTGAATCCTTTCAAGTAAGAATTTAATTTTCGCATATTAGCTTTCTCGTAGTCTATCTTTTCTTTGTGTTATTTGTTTCGTAATCCATTCTCGTCAACCACCATGGGAGACGAGAATCCTATCCGTACCCTTGGAGACTACTCCAAACCTAGCCACGAAGGCTATAGGAATACCATTGAGCTCCCCGTAGGGAACAACGTGGTACCTCTTTGATCCGACACCATCCGGTTGGTGCAAAACGGATGCTCATTCCATGGACTTCGGTCTGAGGATCCAAACCAACACCTCAAGGATTTCTTAAAACTTGTGGACTCACTTAACCTTGATGGTGAAAATAGGGAAAGAACGCGCTTGCATTTATTTTAATTTTCCCTTCGCGATCATGCTAGCAATTGGCTTGAACGTCTTCCAGCATGATCCATTACCACATGGGAGGATCTTACTACTCGTTTCCTTGCTCAATTCTTTCCATCAGGAAGGACCACAAACTTCACAATGATATCTTGAGGTTCCAACAACATCATGGAGAATCTCTATATGAAGCATGGACTCATTTCAAGGACTTACTACAAAAAGTCCCTCACTATGGCATTGACCTTTGGCTCCAAGTCTAAATTTTTTATGACCATGTCAATCCAGTCACAAGACGAACCATTGACCAATCGGCCGGTGGTAAGCTTCGTGACCGAAATGCCAAAGAATCCTGGGCATTATTAGAGGACCTCGCCCTCTATGACAACAAAAGTTGGAACGACCCAAGGGATTTCGCTAAGCCGGTCAAGGCAATCGCTCTGCCTCAAGATGTCCCGAGTACATCCTACCGCCATCTAATCGAGCTCGAAGATCAAGTCCAACGCTTGATGGAAGCTCATCTTGCTCCGACACAACCTACTCAAGTAAACAAAGTCACTATCTTATGTGAGATCTGCATTGGTCCCCACGACACTCAGTATTGCATGGAAGACCCCGAACAAGCCTTTGTTGAATACGCATCCTCACGTACCGATGAAGCGGGAGGTAAGTGGTATACTTTCAAGTCCGAGCAAAACAATCTTGGTAACACCTATAATCCATCATGGAGAAGTCACCCAAACCTTAGGTGGAGACAACCCCAAAATCCTCAAAATAATTTTTTAAATCCACCTAACCAATTCCAACCTAACGGTTCAATACCAAACCGTTCCTTCAACAACCATCCTCAAAGGTTTAACAATCAATCAAATCTAGAAGGATTGGTATCCAACTTCATGGCATCTCAAGACACTAGACTGTCTAAGTTTGAAGCCGATTTCAAACAACAACAAAGTGAGATGACCAACAAAATCGACACAGTGTTGAAGGCCATCACTAATCGAATAGCAGGAGCACTACCTAGCGACACGGTTAAGAACCCAAAACTGAGTACTTCCCCAGTTTTGTCTGCTTGTTCTTACCCGACAATTGATCCCAGTGCTTATCTTACCCCTCCACTTCAATCAATGCTATCAAAGCACATTCCAAGGAGGCAAACATTTCCCAAACAAGCCCGCTACAACCCGGGATGGAGGTCGAACTGCAACAACCGGAAGAACCCGATCCAACTCTTGAAGATGAATTTTAGGATTTGCATCTTAACCTACCGGTTCTTAAAGTCCTAACTCACGCTCCAATCTATAATGCTATATTGGATAAATACGTAGAGAGCTTAGAACTAGGCAAAAACAGATCAGCATTTGTCCAAGGAGAAGTACCTGCAAAGATGGAAGACCCCAGACTATTCACGCTACTTTATAGACTAGGGACTCAAAACCTTTCGACACCTTGGCTGATTTAGGATCATGTGTAAACATAATCCCACTTTACCTCTTCAAAAAGCTCAACATCAGACTATTGGAAGAGACTGACCATATCTTTGGGTTGGCTGACGGAACCAAATCCTACCCCGTTGGGATTTTTAAAGACGTATAAGTCCACATAGGAAAACTAAAACTATTAAATGATTTCTACGTGATTGATATGAAGAAGGACCCCGAAACCCCTTTGCTAGTAGGAAGAGGATTCCTAGCTACCGCCAACACAGTTATAGATTGTAGGATGGCCACAATAGCGGTTGGAGAAGGAATCACTAGGTCGGTATTCGGAGTAAAAGGAGTCGACTTAGGTGAGGAGGAAGCACCTTATTAGACCACACTTGGAAAAAGGGAATCATACAAACCATGACCTCGCTCGGATGGAGTAGGCGCACGAACCCCTTATTATGCTAGGAAGGACTTCTTAGGCTGCCATTTACCCGGAGAATGGGAAATTGCTAGAGATTCCGAACTCAATCCTTTTAAGGATACCTTAGTGTTTAGGAGCCATACCCATTAACCTTAAGAGTAATATGTAGGAATCGAAGGACCTAATTAAAAACCTGATTAACTGGGACAAACCACCCAAAAACAGAGATGGAGCATAGCACGCCAAGATTAGACTGATCGATCCAGACGTAGAGGAGTTTACCAAAACCCTACAATTAATCCCCACCACTAGGAAGCTCTCCGAAAGAGGAAGTCCAAGGGAAATCATTGACTTGGACTATTTCTATGACACTTGACATGTGACTTCGAGTCTAGCTACAAGACTCGTAAATAAAGAAAAGCGCTTTTTAGGAGGCAACCCAATATTTACTTTTCCCGCAATTAGGAGTGTCTTGTGTTTTAATTCTTTATTGTTTGTTTTATTATGTTTGAATTATTTTGTAATCATGCTTTGTTTGTTTGTAACTTCGTCTTCTTTTCAATCAAATGTATTTTGCAACAAAATAAGTGTAGGAGAAATATCCGGTTTTTAGAACCAAATTTAAACACTTAAAATAAATTGTTTAGATTAATTCGCGTCAGTTTCAAATCATATGATTGAATTGTTAATTCTCGGTTTGTTATGCAGCATTTTATACAGGAAAATAACTTACAAGAATGAGTGCAGGAAAGTTTTCATCAAAAACGAAAAATGAGTTTTCACAGATTGTGGAGACGGCGTCACGATTTACACGTGACGTCGTCAGCACTACACCTGTGACGGGGTCAGGATATTCCTAACGGCGTTAAACGCCTAGTTACAGTAAAACTCGAAAACTTTAAGTATGTTTGAAAATAAAACTTGTACAACACTTAAGAAAGTTGTAATTATTTTATAAACCCGCAAAACCATGAGTTTAACAATTCTCTCATCCTATCTTTACTGCTTTATAGAGTCAACCCTAATTTCACACTGTTGCTTGGTGTAGTTGTCTTTGTCGTTGATTATAGATTATATTTGATGAGAAGAAGCTTGGAAGTGCTTAGGAAGTTTCATTAGACGACTCTTGGAGGACGATTTAACTAGTTATCACTTCTTTCTTCTCCATTATTGAGCAAACCATGGGAGTACTAGTTTCTTTTACTTGTTTTCTTTTCCCTTTTATTTTGTTTTTATGGGTACTTTTATAGAACATTGGGGACAATGTTCAACTTAAGTGTAGGGGGGGGGATAAGCCTTAGAAACTATTCTTTCATTTGCTATTTGCTTTGTCTATGAAATGATGGGTAATATATCGAAACATAGCATAAAAAGGTAATTTTGACCCAAATTTAAATTTTTTTATGACACACACCGATGAAAACCGAGTATTAATAGTGTCTCATGGATAGGAATTTATATGACTAGCACAAAACCCTCAGAATTCCACCCTAAAAATGTGAGGTTCATCTTTAGATCTTTAGGAATTCGGGTATCCATTATTGATACCCAAGATGATTCCACCTTTAGCAATTTCGAGTTATGGTTCGAATGAAGACATATGTGTCTATTCCGTCGTTATAGATGTGTACGTATGATCTTTGTCACCTTTTTTGGAACATTGAGATCGGTTCAAAGAATCATATGAGTGTACCGATAGTATATTAAATACTAGAACTTGTTTTTGTGATGCATCTTGAGACCGCAAAGTAAGTATTAGGATTTGCTTGATAAGAGGCATTAGGATTAATCCATGTTTTAAACCTGTAATTGTTATGATGGTCACACCGATCATATAACTATCCCACACCCTTGCCATGCACTCATTTTTAGTGTAGGATACCCCTAGTACAACCCTCCGAGCCTATCCTTTTTTACGGTTCTCGTAATTTTTTGGTGGATTCCAGATTATTAATGAAGAGCGTTGCCACCCTTAAACAAATTGTTACACCCAAATCGCCTTAGCCTACCTTGTATGTACTCACTTTTAGTACATTATTGTTTTAACCTAAGTTAATTACTTGAGTACACGGTTGCTAAGTCCTTATCCTTGTAAATACAATTTTGGGACGATTGGGATTCATGGTAGTATTAATTTCACGGAAGAATAGGGAAGAAAAGTAAAGTCAATACCCCCATACGTTTGTTAGATGATCTCCATGTTATTTTGATCCACCTCAAATCGGGTCATTAGTTATATTGTAAATATCGAGTATGTAAAAGTTCAAGTGTAGGGGTACGTGTTACAATCCCCATGTTATGATGTATTGTGTTATTCAAAAACAAGAGAGAAAAGAAAAAGAAAGAGATTGATGTAGAGTTTGTATATCTTCGTCCGAGTCTTGGCTTAGCAACCAAACAAGCGTGTATTCGTATAAATAATTAGCTAACCCTTCCACTCCAAATTCACCCAAAGCCACCCAAATGTATCTTATCCGTTTATGTTTCTATTATATGTTATCTTGCACCTACACCCCACAACCCTTTAAAAAGACCTCTTAGATAGTAATGAATGATGCTTGCGCCTAGCGGTGGAGGTTTGAGCCTTTACCAAGCCTATGGTAATTTATATGCTATGACAGGTAATGAGTGTTGATTTTCCGTTTCCATTTGTTGTTATAATTCATTATACACCCGAGTGAAAGGGAGAATCCCCAAACACTTATGTGAGGTGCTAGTATATACTTTTCGTGCTTTTAATTATAAGGTCTAAAAGGTTGTGTTGTAAAATACTTTTCAAGAGTAGGTTAAATGACCCTCATATTGCTATTGTCTAAGTAGAAAATCCCATTTGCTTGAGGACAAGCAAATCCCAAGTGTAGGGGTATTTGATGAGGTGTCATTTCATACACTTTTTTCGGGGTCGTTTAAGCCCCTAAATCGTGCATTTATGCCCAAAATAGGTACGTAATCGTTTCTTTTCAGGTATTTAGCATTTGGAAGACATTTGGAGGAAATACACGTGACTTGGGCTCATTTGGAGAAGAAATGGGCAAGACTACGAACCTACACTAACATTTCTTAAAATTATGTTCTCAGAGGCTGGAGACAGCGTCACAAGATACACGTGACGCCGTCACAATTCATCCCATGACGGTGTCACAAGAAAGCATGATGGCGTCAGCTCGCATGACCCAGCCAAAGATCTAGAATATTCTACTTCACGACGACGTCACGATTAAAACGCGAAGCTGTCGTAGCAATTTTTCTATATATACAAACCCAAAATTAAGGTTTTAGGTGTGTAACTTTAGAGTAAAAAGGGGGACAAACCCTAGTTCGTTTGGCAGCTTATTAGGACGATTTTAAGGCTTCAAAACCCTATTATAACTCCTTCAATTCATGTTTTAATCAATTAAGACTATCTTAATCATTCAATATGTCTTGATGTTTGATTCTTTATTGTTCTTGCTTTACCTTTAACATGCTTGGCTAAACCCCTTGTTGTATTCATTTATGATTGTACAAAACCTAGAATATAGATCTTAGTGTGGTTGATTCTTGTGATGAATATGCATGTTAGGCTTTAGAAAACCAGCTTTTGTCTGTATCGCTGTTGATATGTCTAGGGAAACATGATTGTGTAGAAAGGATACCATCGGTAACAATCTTCATACTACCTTACCCTTAATACGGTTGATCCACTTTTAATATATTTCAAATGCATTTAATAAACTCTTGGGGGCCAGGTAATAGTCTTCATACTACCTTACTTTGTGTTTTGCCTCAACGGAATATTAAATAGATGGCAGGTTCATGTAATCTGTTCATGACTTAGGAAATAATTACATAGATCATCACAAGTGTGACAAAGCAACAACAATAGGAGAAGCAATCTAGAGAGTAATACATGATTAAATGAATACAATCTTTTTAATATATTGTTATCACCATTAGCATAGTTTATTATTTAGTTTAATAGCTAAAATCAAACCAACCTCTCAAACCATAGATTTACCTGCATTCATATAAATATAAAAACATAAAAATAATTGACAACCAAAGATTTCTTACTATATATAAATATATAATAATAATCAATAATTATAATTCAATTATAGTATACGTATTCTAAAAGATTCAAAGAAATTACTTTTGACCAAAGCAATATCTAAAATCTCCCGGGTCGTTTCCCGTCGAGGTGTGAATTTAAAAATCGAGTTTACGTTTGATAATTTATGCTTGAATAATCAAAGATTTGATTAGGTTTTATTTCTACAATTAAAAATGCAAAAACAAGTAAAAGAAACCCTAAAACGAAAGCAATTTAAATTAAAACCTAAAACTGGAACGTAAAAACGGGACTTAAAAACCTATATTATTAGAATTTAAATCTAAAATGATTTTTTGAACTTTTAATAAACCCTAAGTGACTAAAATGTAAGAATAAAGAAAACTAGGGCAAAAACGAAAGTGATTTGAGCTTAAAAACACGAAAAACGTAAAAAATCAAATTTTGCAAAATTAACCCTACGGATGCAAATTTATTTTTCCTAGGTCCTACATGATAAAAGAAATTTTTTAAAAAAAGAATTATATTTTTTTTTATTTTTATTTAATTTTTTATGAATTAAAAACTGATTTAATGAAAATAAATTATTAAAAATAGTAAACAAATTATAAAAATTATGGAAAAAATACAAAAAAGTACTTTAGACAATGGAGAATACAGGAAAAATGCTAACTTGTAAAAGAGCTGAACGAATAAGCAGTAAAATAAGCAAATAAGTTTATAAGCTAAAACCGGAAAGAAGTGTTTATAAATAAAGTAATGCAAGATGTAAACTGAAAAAGACCCAAGGGAAGTTGGTTAGTGTGTGTTTGTGTGAGACGTGTAGGTACAAAGGGGGAGGTCATGGGTTCGACCCCCACGCCTTCCCTTTTTTGTGAAAACATATTTAAAAAAAAAATCTTTTTGCACACACTTATTGAAAACATGAAAATAAGCAATTATCTCAACTACAACTTTTTATGAAACATTATAAATAAGCCAGAATAAGCACTAAGAAATGACAGAATGCCTTAAAACTAATAAAGGACTTAAAGGACTAGAAAAATGAATGACAGAGGTACACTAATGGCAAAATACAAAAGGACACTTAAATAACTCTTCTCCTACTGCATTAGGGAACTTAAGGAAGCATAATCAACATTCTAAAAACTTTATCAAAATGAAACAGCTTAAGTAAATATAAGAATCACAGATTTGGACAACTTTTAGAAAACACCTCAAAACTTATTTTTTAACTTTTAAAAACTTTTAAAACTTACTTAATTATCTTAAAACTGAATGTTAAAACTGTCCTAATGACCCAAAGTGGTTTAACACCACTTTTGACCCGTTTTGAGTCTTGTCCCAAACACTCCCTTAGAAATTTCAAATCCACTTTTTAAACTAAATTAAGCTGTTTTAAGCTAAAGTAAGTAAAAACAAATAACCAACTAGCATTGTTAAGCAATTTTAAGCAACAGAAACACATATATAAGCACTATAAATAAGCAAATCACAATAAGCAGTTTATAAGCTAATTAAGACAGATTCAACTAAGTACTTAAAAAAATGAATTCTAAATGACAAATAAGCATTAACTAACCATTAAAAACACTAATAAGCATAAATAAACAGATATTAAGCAAGAATAAGCACAAGCATAGTAAATAAGCTAAAATAGAAATGTGAAGTGTACCTTATTCCCTTGCTCAAAACAGGGAATGAATGACCTAAATAAGCTCTAAAATCCTACCCTTGCTTATAAATAAGCAATTCTAAATAACCCATAAGCTCTTCCAATACCAGCTTATCATCCAAAAGCTTTGACAGAATTGAGTGGTGATCTTTTTAGTTTTTTTTTTGGTAAAATTTTCTTAAGAACTTTATATTTAACTGAAAACAGATTGCTTATATGTTTAAAGAAGAGCTTAAAGTAGCTTATAAGAGGCTTTTAACAATAGGGAAAAACAGAAATTCAAAATTTAACTTAAACTTCAAATTTTCATTAATAATAAAAAAGTTTACAAGACTTGGAAATTAAAAGTGCAATAAGTAAAAACCTAAAAGTAAATAAGCTGAAAATTAATTAGTTAAAAGCTAGATGCCACAATGGGCTTACAAAATCCTATTTATAAAAAACGAGCTAAGGACTTCCAGTCTTGACTTCTTCCTCCTGTGTTTCTTTTGTGAGACAGAAACAAGGATGTGTTTGTTGTGTGAGAGAGATACCAAGCATCATCTAAACCCTTCATTTTGCTTGCTCATCAAGCCCAATAATCACAGCCCTCCATTTTCTTGTATTAACCCTTTAACCAATGGGGTGAGTAGGGATTGCCAAGGTGTTTTTGGGGTGTAGTGAAGTGGGGTGAGGTGGTGAGAGTGATAGGTTTTGGAGTGGGGTGAAGGGAACAGTAGCACGTGAAGTGAAAGAGATAAACAGTACCCTGTGGTTTTGGCGGGTAAAAAGGGTTAAAATGGGTTTGGATATAACAGGGTTAAAATTTAGGGAATGGGCAACTTTGGCCCCTCAAGGTGTATATATTTATTGCACAAATCGTCCTTGTAGGTTTGCATCGTTAATCCTTGAGGTTAAGTGGGTGTTGCACCGTTAGTCCTTTTGGACTAACATTGTTAGCACTTAAGGACTAACGGTGTAAGGTATAAAAAAAGGTTAATGCCCGTTAGAAGGGATTGGGCCTTATGTTGGGCTTGTTTGGGCCGGGTTTTATATAAAAAGGGGTTTTGGGTTTTTAATGGATTTTAAGGTTTAATAATTATAGTGGGCTGACCCGACCCACTAAAATTGGTACGGGTTGGCCCACTTTGACATTTTTGGGTTTTTTGGGTTCGTTGTTCGATGCTCTTTTTATTGCCGTGTGCCGGGGTTGACTTTGACTGTTGACTTTTCACTTTTGCTTTTGACTTTGGCTTTGACTTTTGACTTTTGGCTTGATTTTGACTTTTGCTTCACGCTCTTTTCAAATCCGTGCTTAGTTTTGTCCGTTTTTGGCTTTGTTTTTCGTCCTTTTGTTGGATATCCGTTTCCTGCACAATATAAAAGCAAAACACACAAATACAATGTATTTTTGGTATGTTTTTGGTCATTTAGGTCCGTTTTTAATAGAAAATGGTATGTGTAATTAAGCACATACCAAAATCCCCCATACTAAACTATTGCCGTGTCCTCACGCAATGCCATAAGTAAACACTTAAGAAAACTAAGAATCTCGATCCTCCTCGACTAATTACCTCGAGAAGTAGCTAAGTGTTCATCAAGGGGAATTAAAGAATCAATAGCTTTGAAAACCCCTGTTTTGACCATTTTTAAATATACACTTATTCCTACACATATTTTTGTATTTTTCCTTTTTCTTATCATTTTTTTGTACTTTTCTTTTTAAGCAACTAACTAACTTATTTGACTTTCGTTATTTTATAACTTTTAGGGATCATAGAACAAGATGCATTTCAATCCTAAAATGCCCCTAAAAAGGATAAATTCATCGTCCCCGACTTTTATTTATTCCAAACCAAGCTTAAAACGAAATCATCGTTAAATATCAGTTCAGATGCTAACACTACTCATATTTGCAACTTGTGAACTTTTCACTCCCGACAATTATTATATATTAGGTGAATGTGCCATTTTGAATTTCAACCATGGATCAACGTTTTGCAAAATTTTATATTTCACGTTCCACCCGAGAATAATGAGTTTGAAGGCGAGATCATCCCATGTAGCGACTTTCGTCTCGGCACATCCCAACCTTGCGGCTAAGTGACCAGGCTTTTGACACCCCACAGAGACTAGTATCGGGACTCACGGACCTTTGGTTTCAAAAACTCTTAGGTTTCCCGTTTACACATAGCTTATTTAGAAAAACTTAAAATGAAATAGTCAAAGTTCAAAAGCATATTTAAATTTAACAAAAAGAGATTTTCCTTACATTTATTAATTCACACTTAATATTTAAACATAACATTGATGCAATTGTAACCCTCGACCTTTTAGAAGGCTGCAACATTGGTTGTGAGTCGGCAAGATGCAGCAAATTTTTATCAGTCTCATATTATTATTCTTACTATGGGCTTTCTTTAGTAGGTTGTAACATCGGTTGTGAGCCGGCAAGATGCAGCAAAATTTTATCAGCCCACAGTTTATAATTATTACTCATCATTTTTTTTCATTATATTTTTCATTTTTTTCACACTTTATTTCACGATATAGAGAAGACTTCTTTTTTGGAAAATTTAAGTATAAATTTGAACTAAGACTAAAATTATTTCTATCGACTACATCTCAAAAATTGTTGATTTAAGTTTAATTTTCTAAAATAGCACGTATTATTAGTCCGGTTAGGAGTTTATGGGAGAAAAAGCCACAAATTATATACATGAGCTCTTAAGATTTCCAAATAATCCTTGTTTAGCATCCAACTCATA
>BQNB010068661.1:0-33768 GCA_026074375.1 Tanacetum coccineum | reverse complement strand
AACCTATGTGCATTTAGTTCGCTTGATGTTATAAACCTAAGACCATGTTTACTCACAACATGCCACAACCCAATCTTTTATTAAAATATTATTTTTTATTCTTTCACTTATACAATCAATCTCAAACTTTTTACCATTTATCAACAATCCAGCCTAATATATAATATTTTTTATATTTAATTTAATTATTTAAAGTTTTATATAAACACTCTTTTTTGACTTTTTTTCTATCAATTATCTTCATATGCATAAACACTTCTACCACCTCCATAACTTCATAAGTAGAAAAGTATATGGTGATAAATATATAAAAATAAGTAGAAAAATATAACTAAACCGATACATGGTGATAAATATATAAAAATTAAATAAATTAACGAATACCTTATCGTACGTACTTAAAATTTAAAAAAGCTACAATAAGTTCGTATTGTTAGAAGTGGGTGAACTTTTTTATGTAGTCAAATGATACATATTTTTATCATGATAATTTTTTTGTAAATCCACTAGTTAAAGGAAAAGAAAAGTAAACAAAGTATCAAAAGTCAACACACAGGGAATATAACACTTGAACACTGATTGGCCATTTAGTGTCACATGTGGCAAGATTGGGCTTAATATTTGGATGTCACAAAAAGAATAGGCCGTGTACACCTTTTCCTTGCATTTATGTATTGTTAATATAATATTATTTCTTTTTTATCCTTATGTTCTCCAACCGGTCAGATACAATGACTGATAAACATAGTCTAAAGCGCCTTATTATTTAATTAGGTCGCAGTTAGGACTCGTGTTTCATTGAACTTGCTATATTTCCCGATTGTAACACTTTGACAATGTGAGTTTCATAGCCCCACTTTTACATGTTTACACTTGTTTTGAAACACTTGGGGTGAGAGTACATTGCTCGTTTTCACTTATGGACACAACTACTTTAAATTGTTACTGATTGCCTAAGTACTCGTTATCTCACACTAGCCCACCACTATCATGAGCCGTTAATTACTTTGTGTAAGAGTGAATGCTGTGAATAGATCTATTGGGTTGACAACCCCCGTCCAGAGAGACAACTATGAGCTACCAATGGTAAAACGGACGCATTTCATTTGGGGAAACTTTGGGTGTTCTTAGGATAGACACCTACAGGGGCACAACAACAAACTTGGACGTTGGCTAAAGCTTCGGTGTCATGAGCTTAGTGCAATAGTAATACATGTTGTGTAACATTTTATTTGTTATAATGGTCACATACACATGGAAACCTTGTGGTCCACACTGATATTTTACTTAAACCTATTAACTCGCCAACTTTATGTTGTCATTTTAGCATGTATTTTCTCAAGTCAATAACTCACAAACTTGGACGTTGGCTAAAGCTTCAGTGTCATGAGCTTAGTGCAATAGTAATACATTTTGTGTGACATTGTATTTGTTATAATGGTCACATACACATAGAAACCTTGTGATCCACGCTGATATTTTACTTAAACCTATGAACTCACAAACTTTATGATGTTTTAGCATGTATTTTCTCAGGTCAATAACTTGCATGGCTAGCTTTCATGGAGTCGCATGTAGAGTTACCCAGTTGGGGTCCCATCTTCGAAGTCTTTTTCCTACATAACTATGTTCATTTGGTTGTCATTCAAACGATTTATCTGTTTGTATTGAAACTATGAGTTGTACTTGGTTGAAAACTTATTTTTGTTAAATGTATCGAATGAACATCTTTTTAAACGACTCATTTAAATGCCGTTCTTTATATCTTGTGTTCATGTGCTATGGAGTCCCGCCCTCAGTTACCTTTTCGTTGCGATATTTTAGAGGTGTGACAGATATGAAATTGCTCCTTAAGATAAAATGAATACCTTTTACTAAATATGTGAACCAAACATGTGCATGGGTTTAAAGAACAATTTTAAATTCTTCTCAAGAAATATAAAATACAAGCATTCTAATTTATATGAACTAAATAACCCAGAAGTGTTATTAATTATCCCTTTTTTAAGTTTCTTTTTTACAAAAGTCACACATATGTTTGGTAGGTTATTTTATAAATTAGACGAAATTTTAATAGTTTAATCAAGTTGAGCTTCGATTTTGACTTTTATTGGCCGCTCACATTACTCGTTATATCACATGTCAAAATAAAGTAACCTAATTGGTACAAAACTTTTTAATAAGATTGTTTTGCTAAAATTGTTCTGAAATGATGTACAAATTTTCAAACTACTTTAAAGTATGTATTAAAATAAGTATTATTCAGTCTTTTCATTTTATAGTAGTCGGGCATTCGCGTCATACGGATGCCATAAAGAGATGATTAAGCTTTCAGTGAGCAGTTTTCTTTAATGTTTTAAAAATCGGTTTTTTAATTGATCCGGTCGAGTCACTATGTCATGGTTTAACCGGGTTTTCGGCCAAAATTGGCTTTTAATCACCCGACCAATTCACGCTTTAATCGGTTTCACTGCCCGATCAAGCCAAGTTTTAAAACACTGGTTTTCTTTTATTACACACTTTTCTTGATAATAACTTTACAAAAATCGAATATATTGTGTACCTGAATTATTATATATATACACAATCACGGACAAAAATGAAGTCGTTTTGACTTCGGGCTAATTCACAGCCCAAAACCGTTCCAAAATAATAATAAATAAAAAATTTACGGTCCAAAATGGATTTAAAAAAATAAATTTATAAAATAAACCCTCAGCTTTTAACTATTTACGACGTTTTTATATAATAAATTTGATTTATCAAATAATTAACGCATATCTACCGATTCATTCTGACAAAAAAATACCCGCGAAAAGATATTCGCATTGTGAACAAAACGAGCCTAATATTGCAATGATTCTGACATACGTACGATTTTATAAAAAATGTTGAAGTTTAATATATATAAATAGATAAAAAAAGGGAAATTTACAAACGTTACCCTCAACTTTTACCTCACTTTACGATCTTTTTTATATAATAAATTTTAGTTTATCAAAATACAATAACACATATCTTACCGAATCTTATTCAGATCAAAATAATATCACGGAAGATCTTCGAATTTGCGATACAAAACGAGCCTAAATTGCCACTGCTTCTAATCTTAACGTACGATTTTTTATAAAAAATGTTGAAGTTTAATATGTATATTTAAAAAATATTAAAACTTTCAAAACACACCCTAAACTACTAATAACTTTAATATAAACGACAGGAGTCAGAAACGTACAATTCTATGAAAGTTACGTTATATAAATAACGTACACTTTTTTACCATTTACAGCCGGCTCAAAATAAAGGATTACGAATACCGGATATTTTGTTAATCAAATAAGTAACAAATACTATACTCGCCCTAATGACAAATACTCATTCAAATTCCGTGATTGTTAAAAAAAATGTTCAGTCAAATAAAATACATGTGTTTCATACAACTCAACCCCGCCGGAACTCGCGGACATATTCTCACTTAATATTCATTCAAAATCAATTCGCAAAAACTTATGCTCCGCCGCAACGCACGGGCTATCTTGCTTGTTTGATACTCTTTTTATTGAAATTCAAATTATATATTAATACAATTTTGAACAACTGATTGTAAGGGTTAGAGTATACTTGGTAACGATGAGTGTTGCGAAGCAACTAGCGGTTAATGTTTTTCACGAAATACTTGTTTGAAAGCAAGCAACTAGCATTTTTATATTTTCTAAATGTTTCAAATTAAAATGTTACTTTTAGTATCATTTACGAGCAACAAGTGTTTTCACTTATTAATTATGACTATACAATTATATTTGTCAAAATATACAGTGATTGATTGCTTTATGTTACTGCTCCCAATTACTACTTACTGCTAATGTTTTTTCCTACCACTATCTTCGCCAAATATACCCTTGTTAATAGAGAAAAAGTAAATTTTAAATAGATAAATTCCAGCATAAGTTTTTATTAAACCTCTCTAAATTAAGGGTATATTAGTATGATCTTCACAACATTTTAGAATTTACCCTTAAACTATTTTTTACACAAAAGATACATTTATTATGATAATTTTTATAAAAATAAATTTTAATATACCGTTTAACCCTTATGATAAAAAATTTACGTAAATTTATTTTTATGTAAACAGCTTAGTGGAGCGACCCTTTTAACCCACTTAACCCATTTAACCCTTATGATAAAATATAAATAATTTTAATTTAGGAAAAAATTCTTAAACGGGTTGTCAGGTCAACTCGTTTAACTTATTCTCAACCCGAACATGATCTGTTTAATAAATACGTTATATAGGTAGACCCAAACCCGCCCCGAAGTCTATTTAGACTCAACCCGAACCTGTTAAATTTTCGTGCCGGTTTCAGATCATATTTCATGTCAAGTTAGAAATTGTGACCTCTAGTCAAATTCATCTATCTACATATAAAGCATAGTGAACTCTTTTTCTTCATTAAATGCTCCAAAAAAAAGTTATTCAAAGTTATGAAGCATATTATACAATCATTTAATGCAACCTTTCATCACAACTTTTTAATGCACTAAAACATTACAAACTTGAAAATTCAAGATGCAAACATATTGTGTAACTTTTTATTGAACTAAGACATTAAATCAACACATAATTAATACTTTTATTAAAAACACCCCGTTACTTAAAAGTATAATGTACAACCAATTAAAAGAATAACAAATCTACAAAACCAAGCAATGTAGAAAGAAGAGCATGCTATTTTGTTTGAGCAGAAAAATCGAAAGGAGTTTAGGTGTTACGGTTTGAGCATTAAGAAACCAAGGTGAATGATGGATTTATCTTTTGGTTTGTGACTTTGTTGGCTGAAAGGGTATGAACTGAGTTAGTATTTTGATAACTCGTGTTGGTGTGTTTTGAGTTTGAGATGATTTGATGTTGAGATGGGTGATGCGTTTTTATCCCATGAAGAGATAAGGTTGGAACAATATGTGATTGCGAATGTATGAGTGATGTTAGGGTTAGGGGTGTTGATCGGTCGGTTATCGGGTTATTCGGTTAGTTCAGTTAAAAAAAAAAATGGGTCAACCCGAAAACTGAACCGAACCGATAACCGAATTCGAATTCGGTTCGGTTCTCGGGTTGACCCGAATAACCCGAATTTCACTATTTTAAAAAAAAATTACATAGGTTTTTAGTAAACAAAAAATTACTATTAACATAAAAAGTATTTTTTTATATTATGATAACATTTTAATGGTATTTATATATATAAATATATAAAAGGGCTAATGACTTAAAAAATCATCTAACTTGACACTTTTTGTCTTTATGTATAGCCATCTTTTTTTTTCCTATTCTGTCATTAAACTTTCAAAAGTCGATCATTGTATGTATTTTGTGACCATTTTACCCTTACATTTTTTAAATTTCGAAGGGTAAAATGGTCATTTTACATGACAAAATAGTCACAAAATACACACAATGATCGACTTTTTAAAGTTTGATGACAAAATAGAAAAAAATAAAAAAAAATGGCTACACATCAAAGAAACTAAAAGCTGTCAAGTTAATGATTCTTAAGTCCATTAGCCCTATCTTAAAATACTAATATATATTTACATGAATTTCGTTTTTCGGTTTTCGATAGTACCTAGATACATATCCAACCCCTTGAGAAATCCGAATTTGTAGTGTCGGCCCTTCAGTTCGGTTTTGGCGATATTCGGTTTCGGTTTTTTGTGTTCGGTTCGGTTTCGGTTCTCGGTTTTTCCGACTTTTTTGCTCACCCCTATTAGGGTTAACGAGTCGGCATATAACCCGCGCGTTGCGGCGGGGGCTAACATGTTATTGCAACATATGATGCGCTAACAAAGATCAAATTCCTACACCCAAATTTCTTATTTACAACATCGATTAGAATCCTAAAACCAATCATGTATGCAGTTTGGTCAATGAATGCTTACTGATATCTATTATCAAAAATAAGGCGTATCCTCCCCAATTATTGGGACCTCATAAGTTAAATATGCCACATTCCATACTACAACCTCAGTGAAATCAAATTGTCGAAATATTTTCTTTACAAGTTTAAAATTAAGTTAATCTGCTAAGAAAAGTATATTTGTCCAACTTTATGATTACTTATAATGCGACAGAGTCGCAACATAAATTATAATTTCAATTTACAAATCTGTTGTGCCCACTATAGTCACTAATAAGCATACGGATGCTATCCAAGTACGGAAAAAAAATCACAATACCTTACTCGGGATCCACATTATCTTGAGGAATGTCTGCGGATTGAAATGGCTGCGTTTGTTTTTTTGTTACGTTGAGAAGAAACCATAACCTTTTCTAGTAGATAATAATTGCAACTACAATCTTGGGGTCGATAGTTAACAATAACTGCAAACATATACACCTTTTCAGGTTAGCTGATAAAACGTGTTGGAGATACACACATGCTGTATGATAACTGTTCACATGGTGGATGCCGTTTCGTAGCAACATTCATCAGCGAATACGAATAAAGTCTGACTTCCAACACTGTCACACAGATCACTTAGTTATCCAAATGTATGTGGTTCAGAAGCATTTTGTATGACACCAATACCAGGGCAGATACATTATGCACATGGGAATGAACATCTTCATTAATGTATTGGTTGGCATACAGAACCTGACTATCAACATGATGCGCTGCTGCAAAAACGAAATAATTAACACCAAACGCGTTGAATACTTGTAATATTTATAAACACATATAAATACAGAAAACCATCGTCATCGCCCTAATTACCATTACATGATACATCAGTTGCCTTGTTATACACTTATGGCAGGAAACGACGGCGTTCTAATCAGGTGAAAAGCGACTATGCTTTTGTCTTTTTTCTTCCTAGACTTTGAGTAGACGACACGATTAATGGCCTCACGATTCTGCGGAATTCTAAGACTACTGACTGAGAGCAAATGAAAGTGAATCCTGCACATATTCAAAAACTGGAGCAAAGTCACTATTCATGCACACGGAACATATAATAAAGAGAAGAGAAAAATGTGCAACAAAGTGCATTACATGCACATATCTCACCTTGATTCTATATTTTCTACCAGCTTTGAAAGCCAGGACCTGCAGGTACATTATGAAAAATAAAATTAGGGCTACACCATCACAAAGCATATAACTTTTCCAGAAATCTTTAGGAAAAGAACATACACATCAGACGACCCGTATAAATGATCCAGAAGAGCATATTGGTTGCGTGTGCATAATTACCTTAAACCTGAGAGAATAGCTCGCATTAATTGTATCAACTCTGTCTCATGTTTAAGTGCTTTTTTCTGCATTCTTGGATTCGCAAAGGTGTAATTAGCTAAATTGAGCATTCATTCCACCTTTTAACACCTTAACAACGATGACATTGAATGTCTTCTCGTTAGGTGTCAGTTTCTAACCAGATCCCCAAAGCCATTTTGTCATCTCCACGGACATTGCCACTATTTGCTTTCATATCTTCAACTTACACCTGTCAATCAAATTCATGAGTAGCAGCACTGTTAATAAACATAAGTGAAGCTGTCATCGCAAAAAAATTAGCTATACATAAGATACATCCCAAGAACTCAGCCCAATACAAAGGCATATAATATTTTTAATGATGAAGAATAGGTACAATTCGAAGCATCTAAATGTATACAAACATCGCATCAATAAAACGGTCGTTTATTATCGGACTCAAATTTTATTATAACAATGGTAAACTGTAGGTAACAAAACCTTGCAACTGATCATCTCATGAGATATCCAATCAAGTTACAACACCTTCCTCTCTTTGAACCTGTATTTCATTTCTCACCATTTTATAGGGGAGTATTATTTTTTTTCTCTATCGCCTAATGAAACATGCGACCCTATTCATAAAAAATAAAAACGGATGGCCACATTACTGTGAATGAAATACCTATAAAATCCGGTGAAGGCATGACTTTATTGTTATTGCTATGCAACCATTGACCAATATCCTACCCCTAGATGGTTATATAACCAAACAAACTTTACTTATAGTTGTTTTAAAACTCTAAACACAATAATCAAATCACTGTTTTCCAATGGTAATTAATATAAAATACAGTTGCCTCATATATGATGTAGCCATGCATGGGTATAAGCATAGTTTTCATTAGAAGCAATTCTAGATCCCATCTATTACAAATATATAACACTTTTTACAAAAGAAAAACCTTTTAAAAAAAAGTATCTATTCATTTTATGCAATCACACTTCAAAAAAACACACATCACTTAAACCCAAATCAATTTTTAAAGTTCGAAGTAGAAATTAATATATTTCAACAGTATGACAAACCACGCCTCCTCACAATCGCCGCCAATATGTGTTATATATTTGATAAATAAAGTTTATTATATAAAAAGTCATAAAGAGTTAAAAGTTGAGGGTCCGTTTTTTAATTTTTTTTCCATTTTGGGCCGGTTGTTTTTTTTATACTTTGGGCCAGATTTACATGTCAGAAACATTGCAATATTAGACTCGTTATGTTCGCAATTCGAAGATCTTTCCGCGTGTATTTTTTGATATGAATGAATCGGTGGATATGCGTTATATATGTGATAAATATAGTTTATAATATAAAAAAAGTCGTAAATAGTTAAGAGTTGAGGGTACGATTTGTAAGTTTTTTTTTCTATTTATATTAAATTTCAATTTTTTTTATAAAATCGTGCGTATCTCAGAAGCATTGCAATATTAGGCTCGTTTTGTTCGCAATTCGAAAATCTTTCCGCGGGTATTTTTTGATCTGAATGAGATAAATAAAAGTTATATAAAAAGTCAAAAGTAGCTAAAAGTTTAACGTTGTTTTTGTAATTTTTTCATACTTTGAGGGTGTGTTTTGTAATTATTTTTTTGTTTTTGGAACTTGTAATTGTTTTTTTTGTTTGGGCCTTGTTGGGTTGTTTTTTGACCCATGACATACCCAACGTCTATACGACGTCGTCGTCACCACAAATAGGATATTGTTCAATAGTTGCTTTATGTCTTTGGACTTGGAGATGAGCCTATATTTGAAAATTTTATGATTGTAATGGGCTGAGATTTGATTTTGAAAGGTGAACAACCAATTAAATGGAATAGCATATTCAAAAAATTTATGGTTGTAATGGACCGGACCAACGGATTCAATCGGTAACCAGAGTCGTCACTGGTTCGGCTAGCCAATAAAAGTTGTCCGAAAACGAACTAGAGATGACCCGTCAAAACAGATAAAACCGGATAAACCAGGCATCACCAAGATCATTTTCTTTTATTTTCCCGCTTAATCATCATAGGGTACCTATCGTCGCAACGCGCGAATAAACCGTTAGCTTCGATTGTATAATCATAATTCTTGTTTACAAAACAAAAACACCTAAAAATATTGAAAAGTACCCGAAAGCCCTTCACTACTCAACTTTCTTCATTTCCAGTTTTCTTTTATTGAAGCACATTTTTCTACTCTTTATATGTTCTTTTAGATCAAAGGTTTAGGGTTTATACAAACCAAAACAATGAAGGCGCCAATCAAAGGGTTTAAGCTTTCATCCCTCATTTCATCCACCATTTCATATCGTCATCACATAAACCCTAAACCCATTTCAAGATTCTTCTCATCACAATACAATAACAGGTCCAACGACGGTGGTCGACCACCGTCACGCCGCCGCTCCGGAGACCATTCCACCCCACCTCCGTCATCATCTTCTCGTCTCTCCGGCTACATCGACGATGACCATGATCCCAGAAACAGAGGTAGACCCAATTTTAATTCCTATAGAAACCCAAGTTTTAGTAATGATAATAGTAGGTATAGAGTTAATGATAGAGAAGTAAGAAAACCCGATAGCCGAAAACCCGATAGCCGAAAACCCGATAAAACTCTATCTTTTACCCCTTTTGGTGATAAAGAAGAAAAAGAACGAAAACCTGAGTTTCTTAATGCCCGAAAAGTGAATGAGAATAAAGTGAAGGATGTTGATGGGTTTCTTAGAATCCGAGCGAGAACAAGTGCAGGCGCCACCAGAGGACGCTGACGAGATATTTAGGAAAATGAAGGAGACGGGTTTGATTCCAAATGCGGTATCAATGTTGCATGGTTTATGTAGTGACGGGTTGGTTCATGATGCGATGAAGTTGTTTGGTGAGATGCGTGAGCGTGGGAGTATTCCTGAAGTGGTGATATTTACGGCGGTTGTTGAAGGGTTTTGTAAGAGTGGGAAGTTGGATGAGGCGGTGAGGATTTTTAGGAAGATGGAGAAGAATGGGATTGTGCCGAATGCGTTTAGTTATGGAGTGATTGTTCAAGGGTTGTGTAAAGGTGGGAGATTGGATGATGCGTTTGAGTTTTGTTTGGAGATGGTTGAGGCTGGTCATTCGCCTAATTTAGGGACTTTTACGGGTTTGGTTAATCGGTTTTGTAAGGAAAGAGGTTTGGAAAGTGCGAAAGTTGTGATTGGGAAGTTGTATGAGAAAGGGTTTGGGTTTGATGAGAAAGCCGTAAGGGATTTTATGGAGAAGAAAGGGCCGTTTTCGCCCATGGTGTGGGAAGCGATTCTTGGGAAGAAAGGTTCACAAATGTTTTGATTGTGTCATCTCATGTATGAAGTTATTGATTATATGCAGTAGCTTGTTATTGGATTCATGTTATTTACGGATAGTAACTTTAGTTATAAAGCTTAACTACCTTGGCTTGGCAAAGGTAGTTTAATTTGCTGGAAATTGAAATTTGAACTCTGATCAACTAGTATTCTTTAGCTTTTGGTATATATTTACCTGGAATTCTTGTTTTTGACGCATAGCTACTAATAACTTGATGTTCATATTCCATTATGATAAGCTTGGATGGAGAGTTGATTGCATTTGGTTAGCATAAATGCAGTTTGATCCATAAATTCTAAAACATGTACAAAACATTCACAAGACCATGATCAGTCAGAGACTTTCGCTTATTCGTTATCAGGCTAGAGGGTGTGGGACAGCGGGAAAGACACATGACCTCATTTTTGTTACTTTCCATGTGGGAGAACCAGACCTCTCTATTCGGCAAAAACATAAAGTGATTTCATACGGGACTTAAGTCCCGATGCAAAATAAAGAGAGGAGAGAGTCAACATTATTGGGTGTTTGTGTGTGTATTACGGGTATTTTTAAATGATAAAAAATAGAAAAAAATTAATGGAAGAGAAAGAGGATGTTTCGGTGGTTGGCACTAATAAAAGTTAGCAAGAAGCTGAGAATTACAAAGACACAAAATCAACAATTGGCGGCAGCTTTAACTGACCCTAAAAAACACAACAATCCTTGGTTTAACAACTATGAAGATAAAATAATCAAAGAAAACCATGTCACCCAAACCCAACAAACGCTTAACCACCCAGGTCAATTACCCGGTAGAAAGCACGAGCCATGACCCTTACACCAACAACAAACCCCGCCGGAAGATCAAGTCAAACTATTCCAATCAAAACTAGCATGACCTGAAGCACTTGCCACACAAACAGCGACAACCTGAAATAAAACCCGGTAGAAAGCACAAAAACTATATAGCCGACCATGACCCTTACACCAACAACAAAACCCGCCGGAAGATCAAGTCAAACTATTCTGATCAAAACTAGCATGACCTGAACTACTTGCCACACAAACAGCGACAACCTGAAATAAAACAAGCCGGCGATTGTTGGTCTTTGCAACAATCAATGTGTGCTAAGATGGGAACCACGACTAATCTATTAGAGTAATCACAGTTTTTTATTGAAAGAAATGCACATTTGACTAGTCGCGGTTTTTATTGAAAATAAAATGTTATGCCTTTGTCGAATACTTAATGCTTTTGTTATCAAATAAAAGAAGTATCACTTTTGAATAGTGACAAATTTATCAGCAGATAGATCATCATACAAGCAGCTATAATTGGGCAGGATTAGAAAAGGATTAGAAACAATACAATCACCACTACAAAAACCATAAAAGAGCTAAATCTTATTACACAATCATCTTTTATGTTTAGCTTTCATAGATCCATAACACCAGTTTGAGTAAAACAAAACCCTGATGTTTCTACCATAGCAACTCAACTGCATCCAACATCACACTGTTTCTATTTCTCAAGTCTGAAAGTCTTAAGATTCCTGAAAGTCCTTTGACCAGTGGGACCCTCTTTTACTAACAGGGAAGTTCCCATAAATGCCATCATCGATGGTTGTGTTTTCCTGTATTCTTCCAGCTGAAATCCCACAAAACCACATATTAGTTTAAACGTGTCGGGAACAAGTTAAAGTTCATGCTATAAAAGATAAAAAACGACATACTTGTTCTGTGGTCATGTTTTCAAAACCAAATTTTTCTTTCCACATGCTTTCAGCATCGACAGAGGCTGGGATAACAATCTTTTTGATGCACAAGTAAGATAGAAGCTTCTCGATGCACTTAAAGAGTACACTGAAGTAACCCTGGAAATGTAGCCACACAGTAGGATCACCAAATAGTAAAGAAATTTCCTAAATTTCAACTATTTTTAGTATCGACAAAATATTCCAATAAGTTTGAAACTTATTAAGGTGTTGCTCAACTGCACGCGGGCATACCAATGCAAATTTGAATATTTGATAATCTACTTATTTCTGGGATTAATATCTACGTAAAATAGCTTACCCAAATTCTATACAAACTGAAAGTTCCCTACTTTGTCTTGTAGTTTTTGAAAATATACTCCTCTTTGGGGGGTAAACAAAAAACTAATAACCGCACAGAAACTATGGGGTAGTTATACCTTCTGTTTATATGGTTCACTTGTGGCAACAATCGAAAGTTCTGCAGTTGCCTCGCCAAAAACACGGAACATGCCGGCTGTGACAACCTTAGCCCTGCAAATTCAGCATAAAATTCGTTAAAAATGTCGCTACAAAAGTTTATGAAATTAGAAAGGAGTAATTCTGAAAAGCAAAAAAATAAATACAAAATGAGAAGTGTGGCTTTACTTGACTGTTATCATAGCAGTGCATACTCCTGAAAATTCAAATGAGTCCCCAATATTGTTCCTGTTGATTGGAGAAAGAAACTCTTAGATGCTAAAAAACAAAAACAAAAAGGAATTAACAATTTAGTAAGTATGTTTTATGGTTTACCCGTGTGCCATTTCTGTAATGAAGTCCTTTCTTGTTTCTTTATCAATAATGGGGTTGAATTGTTCCTGTAGGAATCAAAATCACAGCATAACTTATTACACGGAAAGAGTATACAAAGAAGTAACTGCTATCAAATACACTCTAATGTGTTCGAATAAAATTTATAATATCAGATCTCAGATTGCATAAAGTTTGTGGTCAGAGTAAACTTTCCAACAGAAGAGTAAAGTTAGTCAGAGTAAAATTTCCTTTTACTCCTTTCATCAATCATAAGTGACTCTCTTGTGTTCTTCATATTAACACAAAAACAACAACGAAGTATAAAAAAATTAATAAGAGGGCATTCCGGACTGTACAAAGCTTAAAATGAAAAACGGAGAAGCCAATTGCTTATTGTTCAAAGATCGCAACTTTTAATAAAGAAACTAAGTACTGACTCGAAGGATTTAAGGTTCTCAACTATGTTGAATGATTCAATTCATTACATAATAGCAGGACAAAATTTCACTATTTGAAGATTCTAGACAAACTGTTCCAAGTGAAACCAAATTTTCTTTTAGTATTTAGAACTAATGAATTCTCTTTTGATGATGACCATAAGCATAATAATCTACTATCCCAAACCCCAGTATATACAACATTAACCATTGTTTTAAAAGTATTTTCCAATCCTAACATTTATATATACATGGGGATGCAACACCTGTGATTCTGTAAATAACAATGCAAAAAAGTATTAGTGAAGCACAATAATATATACTCACAAATTTTCATTTATTTTTCACATTTTTGGCTTATTATACACACTCTTGTATAGTTGTATTATATCATAGAAAACTTCAACTGTCCACCTCTAATTAAGTTTAGCTTAAAATTCAAGAGTAATAATTTAAATGCAAACAATATCAGGACAAGAGCAAAATAAACTTTTTTCTTGTTTCTAGGTACAAATTCTTTAATCTCTAACATCGCAATGGTTTCTTGACTTTCTGTTATGATCCCACATCGACCAAGTATGGGATTAGTTGGTGGTTTATAAGTCTAGGTGTCCCCTCCTCTTACAAGCTAGCTTTGAACCGATACAAGCCTAGTATGTGATAGGTTCGTGTCACTTTCAATTTTTTTGGGGGATTATTTGCATAACTACCAGCGTACTTTTCATTTGTCTCATTTGTCTCGTTTTGGACATCGTACTCTTTTTGTTCATTCGAGTCCTTAATCTATTTCAGTAGGTAGGAAGGGCGCGGAAGCTACAGTTTCTAGAATGCAAGAAAACTAGCGACTCTCCTAGCGGCGAAGGCAAGAGGCATTCGGGAAGCGACCAGTCACTTTTTAAAAGATGGCTTTGTGTCCCATTTGGGCCATTTTGTAACCAACAATCCCTTAAAACCAGCTTTTAAAACTTATAGTTTTTATACTAGAATGTTTTACTTGGATAAAGTGTTAAACTCTATATATAATAAAGTTAAGATAACAGGTTACAAAACGACCCAAACAGGACACAAAAGCATCCTTTAATGACATGTATACACAAAAAAAGACTACGATGACTTGAACAGAACAAATGAAAAGGTACATTTGTACTTGGCAAAAAACTGCTATTATGAACTAATTACACTGTGAAAAAGATCAATGATAATAATACACAAAAACTATACTTACATTAAATATGTTAATTGCTTCTAACAATCTGGTGGTTTCAAAAGCTCCCTCGACCTTTTTGCCACGAATAAGCATAAACTTCACATCGCGGTCTTTTACATCATCCGCATCACCTTCCTTCAACTTCTTTCTTAAAAGATCTAAGAGATAATCCGGTACCTTCTCCGGTCCACAATTCATCAATAGCTTAAGTTGATAATGAATTTCCCGACACACTAGAGTGCAGTACCAATTGACTTTGGCATCGGGCACTTCCTAGAACACATGGATAGTTTAGTTGAGTCTCGTGAGTAACCTTAATAACTGTATGAAAAGTATAAAAAAAAAATTCAACAAAAATAGGAATATGTTGTAACCACCTCCAGTTTAGTCTCCCCCTTGCGTTTGTTCAGGCATCCGATGTGGTACTCTTTCTCACACTGCGAGGTATACAAAATGGATTGAACGATTTGTATATAATACAGCATAAAAACACATAGTATGAAAGCAAAAGTGACCACCAAACAAATATAATCACCTGATCGCAAATAAGAGAAGTGCGGTCATGGAAGAGGCGGCCTTCAATGAAATCATAGGCTCTGTATACAGTCAACCAATTTATTCAAACAGGCTTGCGTGATTTTATATAAATGGAAAAATGATTTCTATGCTAACATGTAATATGGTGCATGTAACAGTGTTACCTGCATAGTACGCATGCAAAAGAACCGCTTGCAATCTTCTTGCGAGGATTTGCAATCTTCTTTGCGCATTTTTGGCACAGTACTTCCCTGGAAGTGCCTGTTTCAGATAAGCATTCTGTGTGACCAAAAGAATATGCATCAGTTTCCTTATAGTACACATATAATCCAGAGTGAAGTATTAAAAACACTCAGCGTGATATATCATACAGAAAAATAAATCCAAATCTGCGTTCTACCTTTACGGACCAATTTTCGGCATCCACTGCACGATACGTGTCCACCTGTCTCACGAACTCTGCACACGCCATCATCATTGTTCGCCAAATTTTGGTTCTTCGGCTTTAACTCGAGTGCGTAGTCATGTAGAGACATTCCACTTTCGAGGTAAATATTTTCATAGCTGGCAATATTTGAATATGGAAATTAATAAATTATACCCAAAATTTGGGGGGAAACATATGTCTATCATTTGTTTTTGGTGGGGAAACTTACGGCTTTTTTCGGGAGGGCATGCCAGCGTGAGCCTCAAATGCCGTGGGCTTAACCTATTGACAAAATCATAAGAAAATTATCTCATCTCCTATGCCATAAAACTTTAAGGTTGAAGGAAGAAGTACCTCTTCATTGCAGCAAAGACAAAATATTCCAAAGCCTTGTTTTATACCCGGAAAATTCTGTCAATAGAAGGATGTTAGATTATTGAAATAATTTAGAGATCTAATGCTCACGTGTTCATTAAAAAATCAGCTACCTTTGCTGGAGTTCTATAAAATACTTTTGTTCCATCAGGCAGTCCTCCTACCTGGAATATCGACTTATGCAATTGTGGCTCCCTTGATACATACAAACATCAAAACACCCATAAATAATTACTACTTTCATAGGTATAGTATAATTTAATAAGTGATAACAATTAGGGATTAACTTGTAAGTTAGCTTTGTCTTTTACTAACTTCCAAAGAGAAACATTTATTTGCACACTTGTTTGTGCAAATGGCCTAAACCACCCAAAAGACATTAGCACTTTAGTGAGGGTGATATCAGTTCAATAGAAATGGCCTTTAGTCCTTTACTATAATCATGTAAAATTCTATATATTAGAGACGAGAATATATAAATGGGTTCTAGTTCCCAAAGTTTCAACGACCATATACCCACTTTTCAGATTTCTTGTGTGCTATCTTCTTCAACGACAAGTTAGAATCTGCGGCCCGTTTAACCATTGTATCTCAGGAAATTTTGGTCTTGTGAAACTGCATAAACACAAAAAATCATATAAAAGGAGGTATCAAATAAGCTAAACACTTGATATTATCTTTCCATAAGTAGCCACAAGAGAAAATTAGTTGGCTAAAATAAAAGCAATTATCTTTCTCTTATTTATCGACTCTTTTTCACATACAATTGACAATTTAGTACTTGCAAGCAAACTGAGAACCAACGGTTTAATAATATCCTGAGTAGAGGATCAAAGCACAGACCTAAGTCACCTAACTATAAACAAAATTAGCATTCGCTACTGTCACAAGGATAGTAAATTGACTACTTATGTTATTGTATTATTCAAGTGCAAAATCTTATCTCTTATGCAAGAAGGTAAGAAATGCTACTCAGCATTGAGGATACATGTATGCTTAAAAGTACAACCAACATTAAGAGGTTATCTTATGAATTTCTAGGCCATACCATCAAATAGAATTACAGAACCGACTCAAAAAATTACTCGTAACTTCTCAGAAGAGAAAATAAGACCTCCCTTTAAGAAAACAAAATAAGACAGATACATGTACAAAAGATGAGTTTCACAAGAGAAAAAAAAACCCTCAGTTTATAAAAAGATTCATGTTTAAACCTTTTAACATCAAACCTGATACGATAAATTGTCATCAATTCAACACGCTTTCCATTAAAAACTGAGAAATAGATTAGATCTTTACAATAGATAACGCACATTAACGATGCGAGTCCTAATTTAGCAATAAAATCCATATCAATTTTTCTGCAGCGTAGCAAATAACGATCCAACCGGAAATGAAACCACATTGATGCATAACAGCAGCATAACCCTTAAGTAAACTTAATTCGCCGAACAATATGTCAATATAATCAAGTTAAAATTAAATGATTATCTAGATTTATTAAAACGATACCATATATATATACCATTCACAGACTCCTAAAAAGGAATGATATTCAAAGAGAAGACATCTGATACATACGATGGATCTAAACAACAGAGGATCGGCACAAAACCGATCGGCAGAACTTGGATGCAGATGATGGACCAGCGAATGCAAGAGAGATGACCGGCGGTAATATGAGGAGTGTATAAAAGGGGGCAGATTAAATAGAAACCTTAGAGAGCCCGTATTAAAATCCACCAAGTAAAAAATGGTTATAAATGCTAACAAAATGAAAGTTGTCTTTAACAGGATTCGAACATCCAACCACAATTAAGTTAAAAATAAATTAACACGGGCTTTTTTTAGAGTAAACATGTTTCAAAAGAGTTCGTAAATTTGAGATTTTGGTTTTCAATTTTTTGTCATTACACTTCACTATCGTTTGGCAACTAATTCAATTCTATTGAGCACTTTTACTTCTTGCATTTCAGAATCTAAGTTTGTATAATACAATAAGAAAAACATGAATGCTTATGGTACAACATTTAGCAATAAGATGGTTCAAAACAAGTGATCGCTCTTTTCATTCATTGCACTCAACTAATACCCAAAATATGTAACAAAATCGAGAAATCAACAACCTAAATTTATCATATCTTAAACTAGTTTTAATGCCCGTGCACGCACGAGGCTCAAACATTATAGTTTTTTTTAATAAATGTATGTTTTTTTAAGTTATGTTAAAAAATATTATCGAAATCATATGAAGTGAATAGATTCATATCTTTTATATATTATATGAACTTGAGGATAATTAGTAAAAAAAATTTGATTTACTTGTTTTCTAACTTGACATTGTGAGCCGACTAATCACAGCAAAACTACTCTTTTAGGTAGCCCGAAGTCGACTCAAGTGAACCTCCGAGGCCACAAGGGGATTAATTTTCTCCACATTATATTCGAACCATTGATCTCCACTTTGAAAGGCTGATATTTTTACTGTTGGATATGCGATTGATATTGTATATGTTTTATGATTATAGTTGCATTATTGTGTCAGCTATACTCAAGATTCATGGTCATACTTTGTGCTAAAAATGTAAAAATTTAGCTTCATAGTCGAATTTAAAAGCATCAAGTTAAGTTATCAAAAACGTCAATTAATTATATAATATAGAAAACAAAAAAACTCATTTAAGTATTGTCGTTTCTGTGCATACTAATTATGTTTGGTCAAAAGATTTTTTACTTTTTTAATCTTATATCTTCAATAAATAAATAAATGTAAAAAGCGTTTTACGCTATTCTTTTCGTCACCTACATTTTTTAAAGATATAAAAGTGGCATAGATTGTTGTATATGATTTACAGGCATACATACATCTCAATTGAATAAAGACTTTTGAGAAATTAAAATGTTAGAATTTTAATACATATTAAACAAAAAAAGTAACTCTTCCGAACCAATCAATGAATAGCTAGAAAATCATTTTTCTTTATTCATGATATTTTATGTCCTTCGGTGTTTTTCTATTTGGTTGTACAACATGATTTCAGGCTGACAATGAAAATCCACCAAAAAGTCTTCGGGTAGATTTGAGATATGATTGGATAGTGTTAAATCTTTGTTTGAAAGTAAAAAATTGTTTACGTTTGTAGTATTTTAAAATATAAAGTCTAGGAGTATAAGGTTTAAGGGGTTATTTGTTTATTTTTTAAAGTTAAAATAAAACTTTAACTCCATATAATTTATTTAAAATTAAAAACCACTAAATTTTTATTACTTACCTCCTCTTTTTTTAACTTTTTTTCTTCACAAATTTGACACATATATTTTTATGTGTTTTTTTCTCCATCATAAATCTCCACCACAAATTTTCAATTTTGACCAAATTGATTCAATTTTGACTTTTTATTAACCAATCAGATAGCGTTCTCATTGGTCCAATTTTTTAATTCATAACATTTAATCTTATACAAAACTCCGAAATGATGTAATTCTTTTATTATATAAAAGATAACTCGAAAGGAGGGGAGGAATGATGATATCTATGATCCTCGAATGAAATAAAACTATAGTGCAAAATTATGATAACCCAATAATGCAATCTTTAGGTAGCGACGTGAGCAGTCTTAAGCGTAGTACTTAGATTTGAGGCAGTCTAAGGTGGAATGTTGACATGGTAGTTAGGGTCCGTTTGGTATAAGGGTTTGGAATAAGGGAATGTATTTCATTCCCAATACATAATGTTTGGTTAGCTAGTTTAATACTAAAAAGCAGGTATCAAACCCACAAACATAGGTATCTTCTAAAGCCACCAAGCATGGTGGGTTTCAAAACCCATTCCCATTCCTATTACCATAATGATTCCCTTTGACAACCAGACACCCCCTTTGTATATTCTAAGAAAGCACAACTATTTCCTTTGATATATATAGTATCCTACATCGAAATCTTTTAGCCCAAGCTATATTGAGGTAGGCATAATGAAACTCTATAAAAACTAACATAAATTTGCATCCTAGAGCTTTGGAATATTGAAACTCATCCCACGCACTCCTATCGATATATCACACTTGAGATCAAAGAAACCAAAACTACATTGCTACCTTCTTAAAAGTCTGCGTCAACTTCTTAATCAAACAATCTCTTACATAATGCCCCACATCTAGAAATTTTATGATTTTGCTTGCATAACTAGTACTCTTACATAATTCCCCGCATCTAGAAATTTCATTAGCACCTCACCTAATATTTCCGAAGGACCTCTAAAGATGATTTTCACAAAGCTAATAATGATAAATAAGGGACGAACAGTCATACAAAGTGAAGAAACATGTTCATCATGAACGACCCAAGTCACCCAAACACGTAGAAATTAACAGTCTATTCATCAAAAGAAGTTTTAAGATGGAAAAATGAAGTAGGAGTATGTGCCATCAAGACAAGAAAGGAACTAAGACATGGTTTCAAGAACAAGATCAGCATCCATAAACCCACTTGAGGAAGGAGTGGAAAGGTAAGATGCCCAGTCACAAAATCAAGTTAGTTGCACATCAAGATAACATATCTATCTATAGCAAAATTAAGATTGTGTGCATATGTTAGGGGGAGAAACTCACAGTTTTTTTCCCGATAGACTTTGCCAGCATGAGCTTCAAACTGTGAGGGGTTGACATATTGACAACTTATCAAAATTGTAGTTCACCCTCTATTATAAAATGTCTAAGACTCAAGCAGAAAGTACCTCAGTATTGAAGCATAAATAAACTGTTCCACCACCATGATTTATAGCACTTTGCTAATCTTTACCAATAAGAGGATGTCACATCATTGAAGTAATACATGTCATAAGATTAGCGCATGTACTATAACAATCCACTGCATATCCATGAAAACTGTAAGCCACATCTCTTCATTAGACAATCCTTAGTCTTGAAATACATGTTGGTGCATTTTCTAATCCCTTGGTAATGAAAACACAAGAAGACCCGCCAAAAGTTTCTAGTGGTATTAAAGAAATAACTGAATCAATTAAGAGTTCAATTTAGAAGTTAGTTTTGATCTTCTCTCCAGCTCTAAGGAGAGACATTTAGTTGCTTCTTTGGTTAATATCGGTTGAGAGGCAAGCTTTGATGACATGAGGCACATTCTAGTATCCAATACTTATGGTGATTTTGGGCATCAAGGTATTAAGCTTCTGAAGGAAGGTCAATTAAGACTGCAACTAAATGTGCCTCATAGGAGATGAAGAAAGATAAAACTAACATTCTTATTAATCTCTATTTGCAATTAGTTACTTTATTCCAATGTTTTCATCTATCAAGGTATCAATGGTATCTCAAGTTGGAGGATTTCCTACAGATACGAAAGTAGCTTATACTTCTCAGTTCTCATCGAAAGGCAGTTAATTTTTACAATACATGTGACAATACTAGATCATTGAAATACTTCAACGTTTTGCCATACTCTACTTTCTTTTTGGGTAATCATGGTTTCCGACCTTTTGGCCGACTAATCCACGGGGTTTGAACCCACTGCCACAGATTCAAACCGGGCAAAGTCCTCCCTTTTCAGGAGGTTGTTTGCACCTAGTAGGAATTGAACCTGCCATGCCATACTCTACTTGGAAAAGACTACTGATGGTTTATAACAGCTGCAAGTCAAGCGTGCAATCGTAAGGCCCCACTTGCAATGTATGGTTATGTCTCTGATCATCAAAACCTTGAATCCAAGATTACAACTTTTATCAGGCAAACAAGATTACCTTAGCTCTCTATAGGTTATACAATATAGAGGATGTATTATCAAAATCAAATACAAGTCTTATGCAATCAAGTCTTATGCATTCAGTCCCTAATCTGAAAAAATACTTCATACTGGACAAGGTCACATAATGTCTTACTCAGATGATAAAAGGGTAAGTGCTTGTTAGCCAAGCACACCATATAAAATGTGGATTATTGATTATGATCAACAAAGTTCTAATAAGAATGGATGATGTGTAAGGGGATTGAGCGCTACGCAGCCTCTTATTATCATCAAAGATCATTCGGTCTCGGCTATCGCCAGGGTACGTCTCTTGTCTATCTTTAATGTGTCGCTCGCGTGTCGGCCCTTTGCGCATTAGTTACCCTTCTATAGCTTCTAAGGGTTTCGATAATTATTGCATTATTTACTATATACTGTGATATGAGCTTAAAAAAGAGAGAAATTTGAGGTGATGAAATTCACTCCAGCTACTTATACGCAACACCGCACCATATATTAGAATAAGCGTTATTATAGAATGATAGCATGTGAGATTCACGCTTTGAGTAAAAATTTTCAGGATATTCACCTCACTTTGGATCCCCATAGTGAAAAGACTGCAAGAGCACGCGTGGAGTTCTCTCTTACCTTACGTTTCTGTTTGTACATTCTCATGTCCTGTACTAAATCATATATTGTTTACTCTTTAACCTGAAATAACTTAATTAAATTTGTGGAATTAGACAAACACAAACTTCTCTTTCTTGTTTAGCGTGCAAGCCGCGGAAGTTATTCTTAGTAAGATGACCCATTCAGCCTAGATAATGGTATAGCAACGCTATAAGATTCAAGAGTCTTCAGTACGGCGTCGTAATTTTCTAGACAAACCAGCTAGCGAGAGAGAAGTCAATAAAATTTCTGGTTCCGTAAGAGAGTTATCAACTATACATTAATATTAATAGAATGTCGCTCATCCATTAACTAACCGTCTACTACATTTGGAAGGATTCAAAGTTCACATATCCATTTGGAAACTAATTTTATTAAAACGCCAAAAAATTTGCTCCACATAGTAACAAATTTCGAAATATTATCAAAAGTTGCCTAGGGTGCCACTATAAGAAGTTAAGACTTAGGGTGTGTTTGGGTTAGCTTATTAAAGGGCTTATAAGCTTATGCAAATTTTAAAAAGCTCATACGCCCACTTTTTCGGTTTATGAGCTTATGTCTCATTTTAAGATCATAATCTCGCCTTGATAAGCTCATAAGCCAAAAAAACAGGGCTTGTGAGCTTTCATAATTTACATAAACTTATAAAACCCGGTTTTAATAAGTACAACACCTACCCCCCCCCCCCCCCCCCCCCCCCCCCCCCCCCCCCCCTCCCTCTCACCCCACCCCCTCTCCCTCTTTATATGGTATATACATCTCCTAACATATCCTCAATCATGATCTCTTAGGTTCGTGTGTGGCCGGGTTGAGATGGGGGGTGGGGTAATGTGGAGACAACAGCACATGCAAAAAACTAAGTTATAAAAACAGAAAATATGCATAACCAAAAAGCAAATGATGAAGAATGAGTAGAAAATCAAGCTTGTTACCAAAACTGTGGAGAACATGAATCTCAACAGCCGCCGACATATGCAAATGAATCTTGGTCGTCATGTAATTCCTTGGTATTTGCGAAACCAACATATTATGATATTCCGATGTTAGACCTTTTCGCCGGAACAAATCAACATAAAACTTTATGCTGTTCTTCATGTTTTGTCTAAAAAGTAAAACAATTGAAATTACTATCATGTGTTTGGTTTTTATTTTTAGTCATATATGTCCCCTCGTAATCTTCAAAAGTTCAAATTACATTCAGTAAATCAATACTTCAGGCAGATTTCATCATGTTAGTAAAATGAGGTACCATACGTCCATGAAAGCCGTGCAAATTTTTTCTACTTTATTTAGAAAAAAAAATTCATACTTTAAAATTTTTTCGTACTTTATTTAGAAAAAAAATAATTCTTTTTTTAGATTTTTTGTACTTTTTAAAAAAAATTACCTAGTAAAAAACGCTATTTTTTATACATTACTTGGTTATTTTTTATAACGTACGAAAAAAAAGTTTTCTACTTGGTAATTTTTTTTTAAAAGTAAAAAGAAAAATTAAATTAAAAAAAAATTTCTTTATTTTAAATAACGTAAGAAAAAGATTTAAAAAAAATAAAAATTTTATAATTTTTATAATTTTTTTAAATAACGTACGAAAAAAAAATTAAAATTAATTAATTAATTAATTTTTTTTAAAAAGACGAAGATTCACCATACATCCCTGTGAAAGCAAAAAGACAAAAATATCCTTCCTTTTAGACCCACGTTAGTACTTAACGGGGAAAAAATTTGCACCGTTTGTCCTCAGGGACGTATGATGCCTCATTTTATTAACGGATGGATGAAATCTGTGCGAAGTATTGACGAGGGACGTGAGACGGTTTTTTGATAAACCACATGGATGTATTTTGCACTTCCCTCTTCAGAAAAATAAGTGTACGTAAATCAAGTTTTATCTTTTATCGGATCATTTGAAAAACCCTTTTCTTTTGGAGGAGGTCGGAAGTTCTTTTGGAGCGGTCTCCCTTCGGGTAGGGGTTTCTTAGGGGTGAAAACGAGTCGAGCCCGAGCTTCTCAGAGCTCGAGCTCGACTCGTTTATATTTCACAAAGCTCGAGCCTCCCACTTTACCGATGAGGGATTCCGCCTCAAGTTCGGATTACCCCTACTTTAAAGGTCACGCTTGATTTTTGGATCAGACCGCTCTTGGTCTTCGAACTAGTCATTAATGGTCAGCTTCATTGGTACCCTTTCGGTATGCGTTACGAACAATTTCATTTTAACGGGATTTCAAAGAAATAAGCTTTATTTTTTAAGCTTCTTATTACCCGCAGGAGTCCCACTGCCGTTAGCACCTTTTTTAGTACTCCTTCGGCTCGTTTCGAGCCTTAAGAGTTGAGTTTGAGCTCGGCTCGTCGTATGATATAATGCTCGAGCTCGGCTCGGGGTCGGCTCGTTTGTGACGCACTTATAAAAAATAAAGCTTGTCTTTTTAAACTTACTTGTTCGAGCTCATTTATCTAAAGCTCGTTTAGGCTCGCGAGTCTAGCCGAGCTTTGTATACAAAGCTCGGGCTCGGGCTCGTTTATTAAACGAACTCAAATGTAGGCTCGAGCTTGGGCTCGAGCTCGTTTAGGCTCGGCTCGTTCGAGCTTTTTATCAATTTGGTCTCGAGCTTTTCACGAGCAGCTCGGCTCGTTTCCACCCCTAGTTGTTCCCCAAGCCACGGCGAAACAGCCCAAGCGCAAGCAAGCTTGGCCGCCCAACGTCCTCAAATCTACACCTCACCTCCTTCATTATCCTGTGGAAGACACGATCGGGTGCCGTGTGATTTTTTCATTTTTACCACTCAAATTTTATATCGTTCAAATTTAGAATAGTCCTTAAAGACATCTTTAAATGTTTAAACATGCATGATTTACATGTGCCTTGAATAATAATCAGTCCTTTGAATCTAACTTTTCGTAACTAATTTTATTTCAACAAAATTATGACTGATTTTTATAATTTTTGTCCATGTAGTTAAATAAATGTTCAAATTAATCTATTACACATTATGCGTGCGGACGACGCCGTTTTGACATTAGTGAGGTCGTTTTTGAGCTTCATGTGGTCATTTGGGTTGTAAATTGGATTGTCGGTTGTCTATTTGGTGGCACGGTCGTTACAAACTATGCACCGACTTATGGAAGTGTACACAACACTCTTCTTTAGTGCTTGAGTTATATATCGATTCTAGTTAGGGATGAGCATGGGTCTGGAATCGGAACCGATGGATCCGATAACCGAATATTGAGAAAAGTAGGAACCGCGAACCGAACCAAAATCATTTATCAGTTCCGGTTCCAGTTCCAGTTCCGGTTCTTTGGGTCTACCTGAATAGGAACCGATTTTCTAGAAGAAAAAAAACCTCATACACTAATAAGTATTTGGAACCATTTACATTAAAAGCAATAACATTTAACAACTAAAGCATAAGCTCAAATAAACAATCACTCTATAGTTTCACAGGTTAAATAAATGTATAACAATCCCAAAAACAAAATAAAATGACTTCAAAACTTGTCCAAGAAAATAACTAGAACCGTTTATATTTCCACTGTTTGTTTCTCTTTATCTCTTCCGATTAGTTTCTCTAATTGTTCTTTCATATCTTTCACAATCTCATCGTCTTTAATAAGATCTTCAACATCATCCCAATTAACTTGCGTTCTCGACTTTCTCACTCAATCTTGAGTGAAAATCAAAGCTTCCGCAATCGGCGTTGACAAGCAACTTCTATAGGGTCTAATACATGTCCACCTGTACTAAATGTCGCTTCGGATGCTTTGATAATGATGATAGTGGTTTATGTTTCATTGGATTAAAGATTAGGGTTTCGGGTGTTTTGCTTGATTTTTTTGAAAGTATGCTAATAGGTTTTTTTATAGTACGTATGATTTGATTATGGGAAATAAAAAAAAGTTACATGTTTTTAGAATTATTGGGTATTTGGTTCTAGAACTGAGAACCGGTGGAACCGAACCGAACCAAGAACCAAAAAATCTCAAACTCAAGAACCGGAACCGAAACCTACGGTTTTGGTCCAAGTTTGGTTCTTCTTGGTTCCGGTCCAGTTCTCGGTTCTGGTCCGGTTCTTTGGTTCTTTTGCTCATCCATAATTTTAGTGATTCCTTCTACCTACCTTCATTCCAGTCCCTTCTTTCACCTACTTTCATCCAATATGTTACTCGAAGTTTTTTTGGGTTGTGATAAGAAATGGTGATTTGAAGTTTTGGGTATGTATTTCTTTAGCTTTGTATTAGAGGTTAGCATTAGATTGTTATATACATTTGTTATGACGGCTTGCATTCGTGCATGTGATGATGGTAATGGGTGTGTCATAGCGGTGAGCTTAGGCTGTTGTTCATTTATTTGATTCATCGAGCGTGTCTTTATTTGAAATTGTAAGTTTATGAACTGTAACCTATGAGTGTTTATTTTTAGATATAACTTAATTTCAAATTTTTTATTAGTTTTTTATTTTATTGTTTAGATTTGCATCAGAGGTTAAAAATTTGTTGTTTCACTCTTTATCTATGCATATGATGATGGTGATTGTTACTTGTTTCAAAATTGAGGCTTTTTGGTTCATCATACATTTTGATATTTAGCTTTGTATTAGAGGTTAAACATTTGTTGTGCTGCCCTTCATCCATGCATGTGATGATAGTGTTTGGTTATTTGTTCTAAAATTAGGGATTTTTATTAACATTTTGATATTTAGTTTTGTATTAGAGATTATATCTTTGGTGTGATTGATGTTCATTAGGGATGCCCATTAATAAATTGCTTCTAGCCTTTAGCTCTAACCTCCTTTGTGCCTTTTCTTCAGCAGTTGAAGGAGCAATTATAGTCTCAACACCTTCAACAAGTTTTGTTATTGGAGGTGCGTTACCATTCTCTATGACTTCCCATAGAGAATAATCAACCATCTGGATGTATTGTTCCATCCTCATCCTCCAAAGCTCATACTCACCTGGTTTGAGCATAGGCACTTTTGATGCAGCCACCATATGTACCGAGTCTTGATCCATGTCTTCTTAGCAAAGTTTCTCAAAGCAATGAGCTTTGATACCACTTGTTGATCCCACTTCAATGGATCTTGAATTCCTCACACAACTTATGATAGAAACTTTGTTTGATAATACTAAAGATTATACGTATATAATCTTTAATATAAGAAGAATTCTTTAATGAAACAGTAACACAAGAACACAATTTAATTCAACAATAAAAGCTCCAATATTATTATTACAAATAATACGAATACTCTCCTAGTATTAGGGTTACAAAACCTTGAAGCTATGAACAACTCTATGACTCGTTTTTGGTACTTTGATACATAGAACTCTATACCCTAGGACCTCCTTTTATACACCAAGGAGTCCTAATGGGATTACAATATTTTCCTAAGTTATCATGATCTTCTAAACAAATAACTTATACGTATCTTTTACAAAAATATCTCATACATATCCCATAAGCAATCTTTTCTCTGAGCAGTCTTTATCCTTTCAGCAGTTGTAATCTTTCAGCAGTTGTAACTTTTATACCAGCAGCATTAACTTTCAACACCAACAGTAGTAACTTTTGTACCAGCAGCACTAACTGTGTACAAGCAACATTAACTACTTAGAAAGTTTTCTTCAATCTTCACCAGCAGTACTAAGTTACACTAGCAGTACTAACTTTACTCTAGCAGTACTAACATTACTAGCAGTAGTAATATACACTAGCAGTAGTAACTTACAATTATATAACTAGCTATTCCAAACATTCCTTCAAACCATCTCGTTCAAAAATTATCTATTAAACTTACAATGCAACGACTAGCAAGCGGATAAAGAAATCCATCTAATGAGTTAAAACTCACCCCGAGAATAGCATCCGTGCATGTTGCTACGCCAATCCCGACCTGGCCTCTCCTCAATACCAAAAATCTATCACCACCTAAAACCTCCTTCCAACTACCAGATGGGTCCTCCACTAAGTCCCATTATGTCTTTACCACTTTATCTTATCGTATCAACGGGGATCTCACTGGGCGAACTCTTAAGTACTCCAAAGTCAACTCTACCTCCTTTGACTTCACCACCACTGGCTCTATCACAACCATCCAAAAAATCCTGACCGTTAGCCATAAACTTGAATCTGGTTGAGCTAATCTTCTCAACTCCACCCACATCGCCTCACATATTCTTTGATTCTCTTGAGGACTTACCTCTACAAACCACCAATCCACCACCTCTAAGACCATCATTTGATTCAATTGAACGCTTAGCTAACCAACCACCGCCTCTTCCTTCCATGAAACCTCCTCTTCCACCTTTGCCACCATAACTTCCACCTTTGGGACCCAAAAATCCCTTTCTCATGCTCACTCATGAAATGTTTTGTGATCATTGTCAATGCACGCAAGTCATTGTCAACAATCTTCGTAATGAAATGAGGTTCATCCTCAATCACATCATCGAACGCCTTGACATCCTTTCCCACAATAATAACTCTTAGATTAGGTTAATATTGAATAATAATTGTATTTCAAAGAACTATTCCTTGTTCTTAGTTTTTCCCATTGTTGTACTAGATCAATCAAAATGGTTGATATTTTATTACAAGGAATGTTGGTTCATTAAAATGCTTGTGTGCTTACTTTCTGCATAATATGTTTATTTCCTGAAATATTTTCGACTCAAAGCCATTTGTTCAAAGGTCAAAATTTTGACTTTGTGTACAGTGGCTAGTCCCCTCGACAGTGAAGGTCGGTTCCCTCTCTAAGAGAGAAAACGTCCTAAACAATTCTAAAGTGACTGATTTTATTCTTCTTGCTTATAACTTTTGTTATGTAGAGTGATCTTAAACAAATGGAGCTTACATTTACAAACTAACAATATTGCTTTGTAGCATTACATCTCTTTGATGTTTCCTTCTCTTAAAGAGGATGCCTCTGTCAAGGGAGATTATTGCATCTTGATTCTCTCCGAATCAGCTCTCATTATGGTATTCAACTTGCTTCGGATCGACTCACGGTCACACCATATGTCTTGCATACCTAATCTTTTTGTTTCAACAAAAAGGGGGAGAAGGAAGGTAAAACTCGTTTTAAATTTTTACTGGCAACAATCTTATGTTTTGTTATTAACAAAAAGGAGAATTGATAAGTAACAAATAAACCAGTAAAAAACATTTATTTCTATCTTATGATCTTCTCATGTTTTGTCGATAACAAAGCATAAATCGTTTCAAGTAATCATTGAATCATTTATCATTTAAAACTAATCATTTTTACTTGTATTTTTTATTTCTTATTTGCATCATTAATGACATAATCATCCTACCATATCTTAAGAAAATCTACCAAGATTACACATAATCTTTCAAGATTTAGCAATCAAAAATTTAGATTGTATTTTACATAGCTGGTTCCATTGATTACACTGGCCGGTTCCCAGAACCAAAGGATCCGTGCTACAAGACATATTTGAGAATGCCGGTTCTGTTAGCCACACTGGTCGGTATGAAATCATTCATAGAACCATAGGATCAACGCAACAGGACAGCCGGTTCCATTGGCTTATAACGGCTGGTTCCATCCTGCAGATGGAACCGGCGGAACCGTGCTACAATACATATTATGCCTATATAATACCATCCATTTGTTCATTGTTTACTCATCCCATCTTCAGTCTAATCTCTCTAACAATCTAATCATTCTCTCTTTTATAGTTCTAGCTTATTTTCATATAGCCTTTGTAGGTAATTCTCTTCGTGGTAGAAATTGCCAAACAAGCATAAAAGACGATCAAGTTCAAGGAACTTCGTGTCGCGTCTTCATCTCATTATCAAGATCACATTTGTATCCTTTCCTCATTAGTAGTTTAGTACATACATCATGTTGGGATTCTAGATATGATGAACAAAATAACTTATAAGAATGAAACAAAAGGACTAAAAATTGTATTTAACAAAAATACTCAAGCTGTGGAGAATGATGAAATAAAGAAAAAGAATTTGAAGAATCATAAGATCTCCTTATAAAGATAAAGATACAGAGCTGTAAAGATATTCTTAAATGTTTTAAGTATAAATTTTTGTTCTTATCTTCTATTGAAAGCACTTGATAATTCTCTATATAAAGAGAATAATCAGGCATTGTTAGATATCCATTCCATAGAAAACTAGAGCTCTCCCAATGAGAGTCTAGATAGTTAGATAGCAAGTAAACTGATGAGAGTCGAATAGTACACCATAGTTAGTTGGTGTAGCCCCAAATTATAGTTGGGGTAATAGGGAAATCGTTCAATGAAAAACCTTGTTCATAACTTTGATTGTGTTCTTTATTATTCCGTTGTGTGTTATCAATCATTGTTATTATATCCTAGATGGGCTAATCGATTCTCAACATGTGGTATTAGAGCCTCGTGGCTCGTGATCTAGGATTGTACAAGGTTTCTACAATCGAATGTAAACAGGTATCGTATTCAATTTTCAATTCAAATTCGATAGTTCTTCCGAGGAAATAAGGGTTTGGTTATGAAACCCTAATACGCAATGATGATTTTTGCTCCATGATTCTAATTCGTGTAATTATATGACATCATAACGGGGAATCATGGGTTTAGGGTTGATTCAACATTAATGATAGAGATCCGTGGTGATTATCCTAAACTAATGTAACCCTAGTTTTCTGACTAATTACATTACTTTCCACTTGTATCTGATTGTGCTATTCAGATGGAAAAGAAAACAAGAAACCCTAATCTGATGAGATCTTGATTGAAAATCGTAAATGAATACAGCCAATAGAAGTTTTGTGCTATCTGTTTCGTAGGTTATTGATTCGTAGGGGTTTATATCAGACATGGTTGTTGCTGCTACTATGATGGGGGTTTACAACAGGTACAACAGGTATCGAATATGTTTGGTGGATATCTTGTATACACAGGGCTCCAATAATGATTCTGCTTGGTTCGTGATAAATTCCTACTACTTTAAGACATGAAATCAGAAGACACAAGGTGATCTTCGTTGTTTTATTTAAACCCTAGAGAGAACATGGTTCTGGATGTGGATCTGGTTGTGATGATCTGACTGGCTTTGATCATGTGTGACTACTATTATGATGATCTGCATATATGGAATTGACCCATATTTTTATGGAAACAGTTATGGACTACGTGACTTAAGGAATCAGTTTTGGGAATGGGATTTGTGTGATTTGAAAACTCTGATTTTTAGGGATTACCTCTCTTCCCATATATATGTTAGGTGTGGTTTTGGTTGGCAGGTGTGGACGTGAATTTATGGAGTTATACAGATTTGGTTACTAATTTTTCTCGGATTGCATAATAACTTCCATACTTATATTAATCCAGCCCCATAAATAGTTAATTCTGCTTGTACATGTTTGAATTAATACTGGCCAGAGTTAAGTCTGTTAAGGTTAAGAGTTAATTCTACTGTGTGATGTTTAATACTGCTTGCTTCATGGTTAATTCTGCTATTGTGTTTATAGCAACATATACGACTACAAAGTGTCACTAACGTATCTATGAGGAAGAGACAAAATTTGGAAGAATTATAAACAACTTGTTGATGGGATAAAAGTTTTTGTTGTTTATTTTAGTGACAGCTCTCTGATAGAAAAAGTGTTGCTAATTAGTTTGGATGTTTGTACCGCTAACGTTTTTCACCTAGTACCGCTGGGATTGATTTTTGGTACCGCTAGCATTGTCCAATGTTGGACAACAGACGCATTTGGATCTCGGATAGAACTATTTTTAACAACAGTTTATTATTATTTTTATGGCTCGTTTTGGAGATTATTTGAAGAAGTGATTACGAAGACAGTTGATTATTGCTTATTTGATGTTGTAGTTGGGTTTCACAGGTGCGTGTCTTATCATATCTTAAAGTATAGTTTTGCAGACTATGACTTTAAAGATAACTTGTTCGTGCTTACAATGGTGTGACGAAGACTTGTCAAAATCTAGCAAAGGTGTGTGATTTTTCTTATGGTGCTCAATGCTCACATTTGCTATCACTTAGTACGTGTCTCATAGAAGATGAGGTTTTTGTCAAGAGGTTGCGGTCTACTTATATTTCACAGATTTATTTATAAGTTCGACGTCACGTGGATAGTGCAAGACATAAGACACAAGTTTGGGAGATTCAACTTCTTTATCAAATTCGTTATACTCAGTTTTCTTCATCAGTGATCACTACATAGAGCCTACAGAGTTTGAGAATCAAGAGATGGTAAACATATTGGTTTCGGGGGAAGCTTATTGATTAAATGTTTAACCATCTACATGCACCACTTGAGGGGATGTATTTACAAGTTGCATATCTACAAGAAGACCCATATTGGATGATTACAAAAAGGGGAAGAAGACTACAGAGATATGATTTGCAGCTTATTATGTATGGTAACATGTTCAAGAAGATCTTAAGTCAAGGGGAAGCATTGAAGATTGTTTCATACATGGAGATTGTTTTGTAATATCAAATAGGGGAAGATTGTTGGGATCTCAGATTTGATGATTACAAAACTAAATATGCAAGATTGAAGAAAGATGAAACAACAAGGATTTAATGTAAAATATTAAGTTAGCTTTCTATGTAAGCTAGGTTTTTTTGTAAACCCTCTATATAAAGGGTATTAGGGCGTCTGGTTTATCCATCCATAGCATAGTCGACTGATGAGAGTCGAATAGTAAAGGTGTGTGTGTGTACACCATAGTTAGTTAGTTAATAATAGACATATTATAGATGTCTATGTAGTAGTTAGTAGCCCCAAGTTATAGTTGGGGTAATAGGGAAATCGTTTGAATGAAAAAACTTGTTTGATAATATTGTTTTCTTATTATTCCGCTGTGCATTCAATATTATCTGTAAAACTAATCCTAGATGGGTTAAACGATTCTCAACATGAGGGGTCATTTTACATACTCTTTAAAAGTATTTTACAACACAACCTTTTAGACCTCGTAGTTAAAAGCACGGGAAGTATACACTAGCACCTCACATAAGTGTTTGAGATTCTCTCTTTCTCTCGGGTGTATAATAAATTATAACATAAAGGGGAAACAGAAAATCAACACTCATTACCTGTCATAGCATATAAATTACCATAGGCTTGGTAAAGGATCAAACCTTCACCGCTAGGTGCAAGCATTATTTATTACTGTCTAAGAGGTCTTTTAAAGGGTTGTGGAGTGTAGGCGTAAGATAACATATAATGGAAA
>BQNB010068660.1:0-33768 GCA_026074375.1 Tanacetum coccineum | reverse complement strand
GAGAAGTTATCATAGCTTTCGGATTATTACTCTTTTGCCCTAAAATACATAAAAATTCAATCTTTATTTAAAAAAAACATTATAAAAATGGAAATTAAACTTATGGGTTTTGTTGGTAATTACCTTGTGAATCCATTAATTCTTTTAATTTGAAAAAAAAGAGTGGAATTGATTTGAATTTAGGGTTATAATTTTTTAGGGTTTTGATGTGTTGATTTGGGGGAAATAAACGGTTTGTTTGGTTTTTTTGAACTTTTTGCTTTTTTTTTAGTTTTGTGGATATGGTCCCTGTGGTTTTGTATCTTTTGCATCTATCTTATAATTTTCTTAAGTTTCATTCATGTCATTTTTTTCTCAATTAAATAATTAAACTTTTGAATTTCGTTGTTTTTATTAAATAATTAAAAGTTTTGTGTTTTAATAAGAAAAAATAACTACATGAAATTATATTATTTCTTAAGTTGTCAATTTTAGTTATGGGTATATTTTTTTTCTTCTTTTTATTCTTTGAGTAAATTTGTGAGGTGGGTCATTAAAGAAAAAATTGTATAGTTTTTAGGTCATTACATGTTAAACTATTGGGTCAGTTGGATAGAGGTCGGTAGAATCGTGAAATTTGAGTGAGATGCGTAATATATGCAAGTTAGAGACAAGTTGATATTAGTTTGAGATGTTATTGAAGCCTGTAGATAAAATGTTTTGTCTTTAAGGGTATTTTTGGCAGATATGCTTATGGGTTTATAAAGATTTAGAATTTTAAAATAAGTCGGTTTATAAAATAAGTTTTGTTTGTCATGCGAACTTATGAAATTAATCATAAGTTTTCATAAGCCAAACCTATAAAAAGGGACTTATAGTTAGTCAAATTACTTAAATACCTTTTAAAATATAATGTATTATCACGTAAAAGCTGAAAATATATATGATTTTAATTTAATTTAATTTTATGTAGTTTAATGCGATTTTACATTAATAAGCTTCAGCTCTAACTAATTCGTCACAACATTATAAAAATATAAGCTTCAGTTTTCGGCTTATAATATAAGTTAACTTCAGCCCCAGCCCATTACGCCAAACATACCCTAAGCCTAATAAATCAAGACAAATATATTTTTTTTCTTCTTTCTTTTTCGTAATATACTAATTTATAAGTCTGACTGAACTTCGTTTTATTATGGTATAGAATAGAATTTGTTTTCCGTATTGTTTATAAACTATCAGCGGTGGTGTAAGTTGAATAAAAAACATTCATTTATTCTAAAAATTGACTTTGAAAAGGCTTATGATTTTGTTCGGTGGGATTACCTTAATGATGTCTTAAGAAAATTTAGTTTTGGTGAAAAATGGTGTGGTTGGATTAAAGAATGTCTTCGATCTTCTTGGGGATCGGTTTTAGTGAATGGAAGCCCTATGGAGGAATTTCAGTTTTTTAAGGGCCTTAAACAAGGTGATCCTCTTTCTCCGTTTATTTTTATTTTGGTTATGGAGAGTCTTCACATTTCTTTTAAAAGAGTTGTGGATGCGGGCATGTTTAATGGCATTGTGCTTAATTCGGTTATGCATCTTTCTCATATGTTCTATGCGGACGATGCGGTGTTTATGGGGCAATGGAGTACTAAGAATATTGATACGATTATATATGTGTTGAAATGTTTTCATCGTGCTTCAGGTCTTAGTATTAATTTAAGCAAGAGTAAGTTATTGGGTGTTGTGGTGAGTGAAGATAGGGTGGTGCAAGCTGCAAATAGAATTGGTTGTGGTGTCCTTAAGGCTCCTTTTGCTTATTTAGGTTCGAAAGTTGGGGGAAATATGTCTCGGATTAAATCTTGGGATGAGATTGTGGATAAAATGGTAGATCGTCTTTCAAAATGGAAGATGAAAACATTATCGATAGGTGGTCGTTTAACCCTTCTCAAGGCGGTTCTAGGATCCATGCCTATTTATCATATGTCTATATTCAAGGTGCCAATGAAAGTCCTTCAACGCATGGAATCAATTCGAAGTCGGTTTTTTAGTGGTGTCGATTTAAATAGTAAAAAATCGATATGGGTGAAATGGAGTAAGGTTTTGTGTTCTAAAGAGAAAGGTGGCCTTGGTGTTTCTAGTTTATATGCGCTTAATAGAGCTCTTATGTGTAAATGGGTTTGGCGGTTTACAACTCAAAAGAACTTGTTATGGACTAGGGTTATTAAAGCTATTCATGGCGAAGATGGGAAAAATGGTAGCGGATTCAAGGTTGGTTACAAGTCCATTTGGCGAAGCATTCTCCAGGAGGTGGAAACATTGAAGATAAAAGGTATACACTTAAATAATTTTATGCAGAAAAAGCTTGGCAATGGTGCGGATACTTATTTTTGGGAGGATTTGTGGCATGGAGACATGGTTTTGAAACAAAGATATCCTAGGCTTTATGCGCTGGAAGTGAAGAAGACTGTCGATGTGGCTTCTAAACTGTCACAGGAGAACTTGACCTGGTCTTTTCGTCGTGCTCCTAGAAGCGGAGTGGAACAAGATCAGTTGACGGATTTGACGACTTACGTGGAAGGTGTTGTTCTTGGTGTCACGCCTGATAGGTGGTATTGGACGCTTGATGGTTCGGGTGAGTTCTCGGTAGCTTCGGCTAGAAAGGTTATTGATGATAACAGGTTTCCGGAAGTGTCTACTCAAACTCGATGGATAAAAGCGGTGCCAATCAAGGTTAACATTCATGCGTGGAAGGTGAGAATGGATTGTTTGCCTACCCGTCTTAATATATCCCGGAGAGGTATAGATATTCCGTCTATTCTTTGTCCCGTTTGTGGTAGCGTCACGAAATCGTCAAGTCATTTATTTTTTGATTTCCTTGTTGCGAAAGATAATTTTCGCAAGATTTGTCGTTGGTGAGAGGTGGATTTCATGGAAGTGCATACGTTCGATGAATGGGTTTCTTGGATCATAAATCTTCGGATTCCTATCAAGCATAAAAGGTTGTTAGAAGGGGTGTGTGTTTTGTTGTGGTGGCTAATTTGGGCTTATCGTAATAAGTGTGTCTTTGGTGTGGTTTCTCCTTCTAAGGCGGTTATTTTTGATGATGTTGTGTCATATTCTTTTTATTGGAGTCGGTTTAGATGTAATGTGTCGTTTAGTTAGGTTGATTGGCTAAAAAATCCTCATCTTGTAACTTTGTAATCTTCTAGATTCTTGCTAGTTTTTTAATAAAATGTTGTTAAAAAAATAAACTATCAGCGGTGGCTCAAAGTAAGGCAAGTAAAATTAGGGTTTTAAACTCCTATTTTTTAAGACTTCAGATTTCGTAAGATCTTGTATATATATATAATGTGAGTCACATATTTTTTTTGCCACCATCTATAGAAATCTGATTATTCAATGCCCCAATTAACCGATAGATCTTTAACAATCAAAGTTTTGGGCTTTTCTGTTTCTACTTTTCATTTTTTAAGTCTACGAGTTGTAGAAATTTAAGCCTAAATACACTAGTTTTAATGCCCGTGCACGCACGGTGTTTAGACATTATGTTTTTTTAAATACATGTATGATTTTTATTTTTATTTTGTTTTATAAGTTATGTTATAGAGTATTATCGAAATCATATGAAGATAATAAATTCATATTTTATATATATTATATGAGCTTGATGATAATTACTAATTTTTTTTTCCTTTTGATTTACCTGTTAACTAACTCGACATTGTGAGCCGACTAATCTCTACAAAACTACTCTTTTAGGTAGCCCGAAGTCGGCTCATGTGAACCTTCGAGGCCACAAGGGGATTAGTTTTCTCCTCGTTATATTCGAACCATTGACCTCCACTTTGGAAGGCTGGTTATCTTACCGTTGGGTATGCAGTTGATATTGTATATGTTTTATGATTCTAGTTGCATTATTGAGTCAGCTATACTTAAGATTAATGGTCACACTTTGTGTTAAAACATGTAAAAATTTAGCTTCGCAATCGAATTTAAAAGCATCAAGTTGAGTTATCAAAATCGTCAATATTTATAGAATATAGAAAGCTAAAAAACTCAAATAAGTATTATGTTTCGTACATACAATATGTTTTGGTCAAACAAAGATTTACCTATTGTATATCTTTAATACATATACAAATATAAAAAGAGTTTTACCCATTTTTCCGTCACCAACACTTTTTTAAGATATAAAAGTAGCCTAGATTGTTATATATGATTTATAGGCATACATACATGTCAATGGAATAAAGACTTTTTGAGAAATTTAAATGTTAGAATTTTAGTACGTATTAAACAAAAAGAAAAAAAATGCAATTCTTCCAAACACATCAATGAATAGCTAGAAAACCCTTTTTATTAATTTATGATATTTTATGTGCTTCGGTGTTTTTCTATTTGGTTGTACAACATAATTTCAGACCGACAATGAAAAATCCATCAAAAAGTCTTCGGGTAGATTTGGGATGTGATTAGATACTGTTAAATCTTTGTTTGGAAGTAAAAAATTGTTTACGTTTGTAATATTTTAAAATATAAAGTCTACGGGTATAAAGTTTAAGGGGTTATTTGTTTATTTTTTAAAGTTATAATAAAACATGTAAATTTATAAATTTACACTTAACTCCATATAATTTATTTAAAATTAAAAATCACTAAATTTTTATTAATTACCTCCACTTTTTTCAAGTTTTTTTCTTCACAAATTTGACACATATATTTTTATGTGTTTTTTTTCTCGTCATATTTCTCCACCACAAATTTTTAATTTTGACCAAATCGATTTAATTTTGACTTTTTATTGACCAATCAGATCACACGATTTTGCCTACGTGGCAAAATCAAGCGTTCTGATTGGTCTAATTTTTAAATTCATATGATTCAATTTGATGGAAAACTCCGAAATGATGTAATTCTTTTATTATATAAAAGATTACGAAATATCATCGTAAATATCTTTATTGATAAAAAGACGTTAAGTCTATACTAAATGCGACCCATTTATTATGCATAACAATAAGCGAAATGTTAAAGTAACATTTCCGTGTGATAACAACCATTTGGACATATTTTTATTTTTCTCACCCGCCAAACTATATACATTTTTTCATTCCAGTATTACTTAATTCTCGCTTTATCTTACTACCAATCATAATCATTATCTTCAATCATAAAGTTCGCGTTTATAAGGATGAATTGTGTTTCTAGGATGCTTTGGTTTCTACTAAAAAAAATTCTAATGAAAAACGAATGTGGAATGGAAATTTGAAAGGAAAACAAGCTATTTGTAGAAAGATGTTGACAATGCAACTATAAAAACCGACGGAGAGACTTTTAAAACCGATTACTTTTTATACATTGCAGATCAAGCTATTTCATCAACATAAAATAAATTTGACCAAATTATATTATACGAAAGTATCTTTAGTCTACTATTTAGCATTGAAAATTTATTATCCCAAAATAATAACAAGCAAAAAAAGGAGTTGTTTGGATCTTAAAAGCTCTTTAAGTCATATTATAACAATTCTTTGGGTATTAATGGTATAGATTTATTTTGAAACTAAGAGATTTTAGAGAAATTATACACGTTAGAAATGATACATCGATTGATATACTTAATCAGATTATAATTATAAACTCTTTCCATAATACTTATGATGTATAGAATAATTTTATAATTTCGGTAACAGTTACTTCAGCAAAAAGAAGTGTTTCAAAACTAATGTTAATTATAAGTTATCAACGATTGAAAATGTCACCGAAACATTATATATATTGATTGATTTATCAATTAAAAATGAAATATTATACTATATTGATTTCGACAAATGAATCAAAGATTTCACATAAAAACTTGAAAAGTAATTTTATATAAACGATTTTTCGGCAAATAACTTTGATAAAAAAGCCCCGTCTTAAGACTTCGCTTTAGGCCTTCGAGAAGGTTGAGCCGCCCTGTAGCTACTTGAATTATATGGTGTAGCTTTGGGGGAAAAACACATAACCGAAGTTTCATAATCGACCAACACGTTACATGCATAACGCATAAATATCATAAACTAACACCAAAGCAGATACTACATAATAAAAACAGAACCTCGTATGTTGTATACATTATAAGCTTATACCAGACTCTGTACATCAGGAAGCCGAATGAGTCCATCGGCACAAAAGATACACTCATTAGAAACCAATGCAAACACAAGGATTACATTCATCCAGATTCATGTCATATAGAGAACTTTGAATCAAAACATTAAACCATCAACATCTCGGTTTCAAAATTCAAACATTACTAACAAAAGGAAACATATAACAAAGAACTGATGAAATACCATGTCATTTTCCTATATCAGAAACGGAGGACAGAAGCTACTGGCTCCAGTAGCTTGTCTCTTACTAGCCGAAGAAGATACAGCCGTAGAACACAAATCATCATCTGTTTCCAGAAACTCACTTCCACTTTTGCAATCATGCAAATTATATTCCTCTGCATTTTGCCCGTTTGAAGGCTTAGATCTTTTCCTCTCATTACTATTGGGTACAAAAGCTTCCTTATGCATCGAAGGTACCTTCTGATCATTAGAGGAACTCGAAGGACACGGCTTATCTTTTCTAAGAAAAACTTTGGGTATAGGTAAGTCTTCAGGACTGCAATTGTCAACCACAACTTCACTTGTTCCTTCACAATTTTCTTGCCTTGTAGCGGATTCTTTTTCGTACATTAATTGTATGGCACTTGCTAAACGATCCCTTGCAATTTCAATATCTATTATGGGGTTTGGGTAGTTTAAACCTAAATCAACTCCTGCAGCTTGGAGCACGGCGGGAGGTGCATTCCATGGATGATGGATCCATTCTGTAGGCATTCTTGCTAGCTCGGGTAGCCATTGTCGAATATATTCACCTTCCGGATCAAACTTGAATCCTTGAACCTAATTCACCAAAAACATGAATAACTTCAGCTAGATATACCGTTTATGCATGTACTGTTAGATATTAGGGTTAGGGTTGTGATGATAATCTTGGATATCTTCCAGAATCGTGTAAGATCACTTTCCATATAGAGTATTTCGACCCTATTGTGCCTGGGTATCACGAAATTTTTAAGGGGATAATTCAAAAAGAACACTTTAATTCTAGGCACAAGAGATCAAAGCAAGAACAGAGAGAATTGTGTGTTTTTTGTATGTCAGAATGAGACCAAAGAATCTGTTAATAAACAGATTCTTGTTGACAGTTAATTGCAGTTAAAGTTGGTTAAAAACCAACGGTCACAATGGTTGGGGAAAAGGGTGGGACAATCGGGTAACCAACTTGGAGCACCAAATATACCCCAGCAAGGGGCGCTGCCCCTTGACCCTGCAAGGGGGCGGACCCATGCGTCGTGGTGGAAACATATTAGCTCAAACGAGTGTATACTCCACACTTCCCTAACTCGCATCCGAGCTTGATATGAAATCCCATTGATCTCTAGTAAATCCAATTACCTAAAATAGTTGACACTAAAATCACCAACATGTACAACTACAATGACTCTGCTTTGTTGACACTTATGAGGTGTCAAAGTAGAGTTGATGGGTTTAATTGCAAAAATACTAAGCTTTCAGTTTTTATTTTGCGGTTTAACCCTTAAACTTCTTTTCGCATGGTTTAATCTTTAACTTTGTTCAGATCACTTTTTAGCGTATTTTATGTGCCAACAGAAAAGGTTTAGGGATTACAGTTTACACCTCGATAAATAATAATAATAATAATAATAATAATAATAATAACATAAAAAAAGGTTACATTTATCATAGTTCTCTATGATAGTAGTTTTACCATCATAACCCCAAAATTGTGCATGCTCTGAAACGTGTAGACTCTGTATAAAATGTGCATACTAAAAAATGTGTGGAGATTTAGTCGAGTCTCCACACTTATACCTTGTTTATTCATATATTTGTTAATTTACTTTTTTACTTTTTAGAGTTAGACAACAGTGAATACATGACCGCGACGTACCTCGGGGCTATCAAGACGTTGAAGCTCATGCCCATCCGGTAAGCCCCCTGATATATACTGCCAACCAAGAATATCACTTTCAAGATCCGCATCCAAAAGTGTATCCCAAAAATACTTCATTCCCCATTGCCAGGGCAACAACAAACATTTTACTAAGAAACTCGCGGTAATCACTCTTATTTTATTATGCAGCCAACCCGTAGCCCAAATCTCTCGCATTCCCGCATCAACCAAAGGATAACCAGTTCGACCCTGTCTCCAAGCCTTGAAATGTGTCTGGTTAGCTTGCCAAGGGAAATGCTTTAAGTTGCTTAGAAGTGATTTTTCATGAGTAAACGGGAAATTAAAACAAATATAACGCGAGTATTCTCTAAGGCCGATAGATCTAAGAAAACAATCAACACTCTTTTCTCCATCATGGTTTTCTTCTTTTGTCCATAGAATTTGCTTCATTGTTACACTGTGAAATATCTTTCGGACACTGATTTCACCAAAATGAATATATGGGGATAGAATTGAAGTGGTGTTTCCAGTTACTTTTTGTCTATTGTTTGCGTAATCAAGAAGATGGTTTTCTATGAACGCAATAAGAGCTTTGTCGGCATTTATCCAACCTGGTGACCATGCTCTTCCTAGTAATGCATTACTTGGTTTTTCTGAATCATCCTCAAGACCTAGTTTGTCGATTGTACAGTTTTCTACTGATCCTGTTATTAGTCAACCATTAGAAAAACAGAAACGATTTAGTTAAGTTATGTTTTACAAACTTATGAATGCATATATGTTGGAGCTTTTAGGCATTAACTGAGTTCGCATAATAGGAATTACCTGTGGCTTGCAACAATCGGCATGGAGGCAGACGTATAATTGGATCCTTTTGCATGTTCAAACATTTGCCCCAGTATGCATTAAAGTTTGTAAAAGCATAACCATCATCATTGTATACTTCCCACGGCTCAAACAACAAGTCGGCGTTGTAGGTCTGAACAGGAATTCCAAGCTCCCCAAGCTTTTGTTTTATATTGTGATCGCGAACAAGTGACACGGGATCTGTAGGAAACAACAATCAAAATCTATACAAATAACCAAACAATAGAAGTAAAGGAACCAATGAATCTAATCTACAGACAAAATAATTTTTCAAACACAAAAGATAATAATATACTTGAGTTTCATAGTAAAATCAAAAGATAAGTAGGCTTCAGTGGACTATATTAGTTGATATTTATGGGATTGTGGGAGTAACTATGCTATTATGCTAAATACCATGATGCCATCACAAGAAATTGGAATATGAGTAGAGATTATCATTAAGCACGTAAGTAACTAGTCAAATAATATTTTTTAATGACACGCAGTTGACATAGATCAGAATAACTTTATAATAATTAAACTACCTAATTATCATATTATCACACTAAAAGAAGAACTACAAAGATTCTCTAGTTCAAAACTAGCAATAAACATTAAACCTTAAGCTTCAAAATTCTAAATAGTAGTTTGACCCCAAAGTCAATATATATTAAACTTTACGGGAGGATGCTTGGGCTTCCTGCTAAAACTGCGTGTGCTTTTGTAATAAGCAAAATCGCATAATTGTCTACATCAAAACGCAATGCAAGAGATGGTGTTTGGTTATGCTTATGCTATATGTAACAACAATAATACTTATGTGAGTAAGTATTGTAATTAGGATTGCTTGAACATTTGTAACAACAATACTTATGTAAGTAAGTACAAATGTGTACAACTATATAATACTGTGTTTCTGTATGTGTGAGAGTATAAGATTGCAATGGTATATACGCTATATGACTATAAGAATAAAATGCACGAATTTAAGAACCTATATAAGTCTATATGTACAAGCAATACGACAAAACTTGTAACTAGATAATAGGCGTAGTAAGTTAGTTAAGGAATCGCTAAGGTGCTAATTCAAAACTGCTTATTCGTTATATCAAAACACAACCTCTAAATAGTAAACATAAGAAGCGGAGCAAACAATACATACCATAGAGCTGATTATAAACTACTTTAGTAGCACCAATAGCACTAACGCATTCAATAAGTGCAGAAACAGTACTTTGAGCTTTCATAAAAACAAGATCAACCCCAAGTGATTTCAAAGACTGTCCTAATTGGATCAAAGATTGTTTTAACCACCATCTCGAAACCCGGCCAGGATAAAACTGCTGTTCTTCTCTAGGACACCATATAAAGACAGCAAAAACAGAACCATCTCTTGCTGCTGCAGAAAGTGCTGGATTATCCTCTATCCTTAAATCCCTTCTAAACCAAACTATTGTTTTGCAAATTTCACCAATACCCATCTTTTTTTTAACCTTAACTTCAATAAAAATCACATAATCCTAAACCAAGATTTGATTTTTAAGATGCCAAATTTGACTAAATATCAAGAAAATGAGTGATTATGATTCCCTTTTGACTAAATATAATTTCCTTTGATCCATATTCATTTTAGCTACAATTTAACTAAAATCACATAATCTTAAAAACCCAACAAGGATATTGCATAAAGCTTTGATCTTAAAATTTGAGGGCCATGAGACACTCTTTGACTAAATTATTATCAAGAAGGTAGTAGAAGATGATGATGGAGTATTGATTGATGTCACATGGGTATGATCTAGTGTGTGCAAATGGATGGAATTGTCCTTTTTGTAATGTAGAGAGATATTTGGAGGTATTCTAAATTCACAAATCACGTAATATCTAGATTTTATCTTGGTTTTTTTTACCAGACTGGGCCACCAATTATGTGAACATTTTTGCACTTTTACAGTTATGCTAAGAGGCTACCATAGCACATATTATTATTACTGGCATGTATTCGCGCAAAGCAACGGCAAATCACGTAATATCTAGATTTTATCTTGGTTTTTTTTACCAGACTGGGCCATCAATTATGTGAACATTTTTGCACTTTTACAGTTATGCTAAGAGGCTACCATAGCACATATTATTATTACTGGCATGTATTCGCGCAAAGCAATGGTTTTGACGACACTAAAAGTAAAAACAACTGAAAATTCATAAAAATATATTAAAATGGATGTTGAATTAAAGAACATACAATTTTAGAAAATATGGCAAAATTAAATCATAAAAAATAGATAAAAAGATATTTCAATTTAAATATAAAAGTGATTTTTTTAATTAAGAAAGAAGTGACACATGTCATCGTAAGATGTATTTTTCTAAAATAATATGGATGGTTAAGATTGTATATCCTTATATTTCTATAAAAATAAGTTTAAAAGTTTGAATTTTTAAGATTTTCTAAAAATAAAATGTCTTAAATGTACAATAATATAGTATTAGAATGATACCCGCGCAAAGCAGCGTTTTCGGGAGCATTAAAAATAAAAAAACAAAAAATTAATAAAAATATAATTAAATGAAAGTTGAATTAAAGAGCACAAAATTTTAGAAAATATAGTGAAATTAAATCATAAAAAATAAATAGATAAAAAGATATTTCAATTTAAAAATAAAGGTGATTTTTTAGCTTTAAGATGTGTTTCCCTAAAATGAGATGGATGGTCAAGATTGCACATAACAAAAAGTTGTTACATAAGGTTGTTAGATGGATGTGTTTGTTATTAAAAGGGATATTTTCATAAATCCATAAAAAATGAAAAGTCTAAATTTTCAGACAATCTAAATATGAAAAGTTTGAATTTTCAGACTATCTAAATATGAAAAGTCTCAAATGCTTTATAATGTAGCATAAATAGATGAGTTGAGATTAATGTAGACTAAAAAATTAATAAAGACACGATGAACAAATCATAGCCACTCATTTTTTCATCAATATAAAAAAATCACTTTCCACCTCTTTTCTAAAAATAAATTATTTTGCAAACGGTAAATCGTCAAACAGCAAAAAATTCACCATCGCGACGAGTATTTTTTATCTTTCAGTAGACGGGCACTTCGATATACTTTCGACGAAATTTTTTTTCGATTTTTTCAGTCACGTCTGGAAAAAATCACATGTGATTTGTGATAAAAACCACATATGATTTTTCTAGACGTAACTAAAAAAATTCGAAAAAAAATTCGTCGAAAGTATATAGAAGTGCCCTCTATAATAAGATGATTTAATTCTCTTCGCGATGGTATGTTTCGTTTTGCGTAACGATTAACGGTTTGTGAGATATTTAATTTTTAAAAAAGAGGTGGAAAGTGGGTTTTTTTTATTTGATGAAAAAATAGATGGCTAGGATTGGTTCATTGGATCTTTACTAAATTTTGGGTCTATATTGAACTTTTCTCTAATATAGATATAGATTATTATTATTATCAAACCATACAATCAACAGGATTGATGACCCGCAACCCGCGTACCCAGAACCGACCCGATTCACCAACACACATACAACACATATTAACATCCCCCATACCCGATCCACCAACACACACAAAACACATTCTAACATCTGTACCCGATCCAGCAACACACACGACATCCGATCCACCAAACAATTGTGATAAACACATACCCCCTCTCTCTCTCTCTCTCTCTCTATGTTTCTCACCCTCTCTAGAAACGGATTTGATCTCCCACACTCTCTCTCTCTCTCTCTATCTGTCGCTCTCTCTCTAAAAACGAAATCATACGCACTCGTCGATGCCACCGACCTCTTCGTTGTCGCCGTTCATGATATGTGGCGTTGGTGGTCGGTTGGTGACCTTAGATGAGTTGTTTGTTTTGTGAGTGTTCTGATTTGTTGAGGATTGCATGGTGGTTGCATTCTATTTGTGTGACTGCTAACGCCGGTTTGTTGGCTTAGTTTGGAATCTTATATTGTCGGATGTGTGTCGAATTGAGTTACAATCTCTAACGGAAAGGTATATTCGAAAGATTTAGATTTGAGTTGTTAGGGTTAATTATTGATGTTGCATTGTGTGAAGAATTAATTTTGAGTTTGTTTATTAGGGTAAATTATTGATGGTGCATTTTGCGGAGTTCCTGTTGTTTGTTAGTTTTATATAATGTGGGTGATGGTGAGATTTGTCTGCCTTTATTGTTTCGGATATTGGCGGGGCGACCACGTGGTTGTAGCCATGGCGGGTTTTCGGTTCTGCTTCCATACTCGCAGGCCTGAGCCTCCTTATAAAAGGGTATGACTACCTTTTGCGTGTGTAGCCACGGCGAGGCAAATTGTTACATTTGCAGCCGTGGACAGCGTTTACACCATGATTTGTTTATGCTTATAATGCCCGCTGGTTGATTTTTTTTATACAATGGACTTGGCTTACGCTTTGTTTGCTAATGCTTACGAGTTTTATGACAATTTTTTGGCGGATCGGGTGTTGTGTGTGTTGCTGGATCGGGTACCAAAATATGTGTTGTGTGTGTGTGTGTTGATGGAGCGGGTAGAGTTGATGGGTCGGAGGGGGATGTTAATATGTGTTGTATGTGTGTTAGTGGATCGGTCGGGTACAAAAATGAGATATGTTGAGCAACATGTTAGGCCGTAGTCCATCGGGTCGGCGTTCCTAGTAATTGTAAAGTTTATATAATAAGCAGCTTAGAGTCAATGATGACTACAATCTGCATTAGAGTCAATCTGCTTTTAATAGAAACTTGCCTCATGAATTTGTAGAAATGAAGTAAGAACTTTTGTGCACTGTTTTAGTGCTTTTCACAAGAATGAATATATGGTTTATTTGTTTTAGTAACAAATTGGTTATCTTGTTTTATTTTTTTCTACTTAGGTTTGTATCAATGTCGCATCAGTGTATGAATTCTATAAAAAAAAGGTTCTGCTAAAGAGGTTGTAGGTTGTCGCAACGCGAGATGTACACGGGTGAGTCTACGAATACTATTTTTTCTGTCATATGTGTTCCTTTTGATTGTAACTTCAAGCGTTAAGAAATTAACTGATTACACCTTCAACTTTAGTTTTCAAACTTGGAAATGTGATCATGTAAACTGAAAATGTAACCTACAACTTCCCTTCACCAGATTCCTATTATCAGTTACTATTCAAAACTACAAATGTAGTGAAATAGTACAACACAAGATTTATAATTGTTATTTCTATGTGTAGGGATGTGGGACTTATCAGTGTATGCTTTATGTCTTCATTATAGGGCTGACGAATGAGATATAAACAAATGGGAAGCAACCTAACAACTGATCCCTACCAGGTTAAGACTTAAGACTCATTTACAAAATATTAGATTTAATACGTTATTCAATTTTCATAGTGTACGTTTTTGTCTCTTATCAGAAGTAAGAACTGATTGATAAGAAGTCTTTCTGAAGGATGTCTCTAATGAACCAACTATGAATAGATTCTTAGAACAAGTCTACAACGGGAGTTGGGTGGAAATCAAAAGAAAACAAAGAAAGCATGCAATGCACTAAAGCATTTGGTCGAGGAAGAGAATTATATGGTGCTTATAGTTGCTTTTTTTAGCCCGAGGAAACTATGGGGCATGATAAGCCTAAATTGGTACGTTTTCTTAATAATAAGCACTTGGTATTTTCTTTTTTTATCACTTCGTGTTGCTCACTATAACTGTACAACATTATATTCACAGGGGAAGCAAAGCCTTAATTGTCGAATCGGGTGTACCACGTTGAGACATAAGATCTCTTCTACCCAACTCATTACTCACATTCGTTCCTTATACAATGAATAACGTGTTTATGTAAACTAACATCAGACGTATTGAAACTTGCACAAGGTAACCAAGTAGTTTGATATCTTTTTCCAGTATTAAATTTGACTTTCGCAATTCAACGTAGAATAGATTATACGCTTTCTTCTTAATACGATAGTGGGTTAATAGGGTCGCAATAAAGTTTTGCAAGTTATAATTTTAATGTGATTCTTTTGTCTTAATGTTAAGCTCTCATTGATTTGGTATGAGCAGCATAGAAATTGGTGCCGAGAAAGGCTGACCTGTTGCTGCAAGTTTCTTTAACCGAAGCTCATGGCTGCATTGGCGATAGCAACCGGTAAATTTTCGGTTCAAGTTGTAATTTAAGCACCGAAAAAAAACTATTGATGTTTTCGGCTCTAATTCATTCAAAGATTCAATCACAAACTTTTCTCGAAATTTAAACCTTTGCTCAGCTTTTTTTTGTTATAGAATGAAACCTCATAAAATAAAATAAAACAATGCCTAATCAGAATGATAAAATTCTAAATTCCTTATCCGCTAATGACTCTTTCTTTCAGAGTTCAGTACTTCATGTTGTTTTCCCTTATCCGCTCATGGCTCTCTTTCTTTCATAACTGAGTACTTCATGTTGTTTTCGATGATGAACAAGTTGAAAGTCCCCCTCTTCAAAGAAACCTCGACGTGAAGGCTCGAATGTTGACCATAAAACCAGTGGCCAATCCTCTTCACAATGTATTTTGTGCGAGCATATACCATTTTTAATGCATTAACTTATCGTTTATTTATGCTTTAGTTAGCTCAAGATAGCTTCCGCCTCTCAAAGTTAATGGATCAAGTTACAATCCTTATTTAGAGGGTGTTAGCTTTGTGTTTTAATAGTGGTTATGTGATATGAAATAATTAGAACAAAGGGTGTTTGGGAAGGGTATAAGATAGAGTCTGGGTGAGGCATATTTCATCTACTTATCTGGTCCCTATGAAAATAGCTCATCAGAAATTATGTTTAAAGCAATGGGTAGAGTTATCAACAAGGCGGTTACAATTGTGGAATTAATAAAGGTTTTCCATGCTTCTTTATTGAATATCCACTGATCTTCATTTGTATATCTTTATAAGTTGACCAGTCTATATATTTGAAGTTCTATTAATCTTTATACGTGTGTGTGTGTGTGTGCTGGAAAGAGCCGTCTTAATGCGTGTGTGTACGTGGATTTTCAGGTGATCACGTCGTAAAGAAAAGAAAGGCATAGTTGTTAACTCGCTGTGGTTAAATCTGAGCTGAACCAGTTTGACTTGGGTTATCGAAGTACGCTTAAAGGTTTTCTTCGTCATATTGCAGGTATCATCCACAATGTATTTGAAGTGAACAAATTGTAACGAAAGCTCTGATAAAGGTTATCCAACGAAAGGGGGCCTTCAAGAGAAATGTTGAAAATAGGTTGGGGGATGTGTAACATTTGAATATGTCTGCACTTTGCAGCCTTGGAGTTGATGGGTTGAAAATGTAAATATTCATATTAGGGATTTAAGATTTAATATGTTGCTCCAATTTGTATTATTTTCCCTAACCATTGGAACATCAAGTTGCGTTTATGTGCAGCATATAGTCACTGTTTATAAAATTTTCCAAATCATTAAGGTTATGATATATCGCCAAACTTTATTCTTTGTGTGACTACTTTTTTTGTTGTCGTGGATCATTTTTTACACCTTTTTTTTCTGCCAATCGTCCTGCAGCGAAGGGCGGGTCTACCACCTCGTTATACATTACATTTAGTAAGCAACTGGGCTCACGTTTGGGCTTGGTCTCGCGGGTCGTTTGGCTTGGGCTCGCGGGTCGTTTGGCTTGGGCTCGCACTTGGGTTTTCTTTTTTCTTTTTTTAAGGAGTTTTAACATATTTTTATTTGGTCCGTTAAAGATTGACTAAGCTCGTCTTCGCTATTTTTCACGTATATACATAGTAAGTCGTTATTCAGTGGGTCACAACAAGTATCATATAGTACGCAAACATCCCGCCGCGAAGCGCATGTTCGCAAACCTTGTTATATAATACAATCATCGGAATCTTGAGCTAAGTGCCTGGGCTTGGGCTCGCGGTGTTAAGATTGAAAAAGTGTTAATTATTTAATAAAGAATTGGTCTTGTAATAAATAGTATTATAGTTTTTATTTATTATATAATAAGTCATACTTGGTCAAACTTAAGAAAATGTTGACCAATTGGTATTTTAAATACTAAGAGATTTAGTATTTTAAATAATAGGAGAAAATGTGATTAAAATGTGATCTTTAAAACTCTAAGTGCACAACTTCTACCCACATGTGTGAAATAATTTCAAATCTCGATGCACATGTGTAGTGGGAGTATTTCAAAAGAATAAAACTATCAAAGTGTTAAAACTTCTTGATTTCTATCAAACACTTTGATTAATTTTTAATGGTTTTATGGTTTCGATCACTATACCCAACAACCAATTAACTCACGTCATCGATGAAGTCATAAGGTGGTTAAGGTTAGGTATAAATCTTATGATCCAACCAAAAGCAAATGGATCTACCCATGGACATTCCATAGTTAGATTAGAAGTCCTTAGGTGTGATTGGAGATGAATGAGAATAAGGGAATAATATAGACTAAGACATGATTTATTACCGGAACAATCATAACATGGTGGTAGTGATAACATCTTGGTAAACATTGAAGGGGTTGAAGAATGAAAAAGAAATGTATACATAAAGGGTGAAAAGAAAGAAGCCATCCACACAACTTAGGCAGAAACCATGTCAATACATAATCTATCATAATCACAAAGATGATTGATGGTATTGAAGACTAACATCATGGACCCAGTGATGCAATGCACAACCCTCCCTAGCCATTCGAGTTTCTCTCAAAAAAGACTTGTCTCATTTTTCACGGAGATACACACGTTATCTATTGACATCTCACTCCGAGATTGTTGATATTGAATAGGTGACAGTCAGCTCCAACCTCCGATTAGTAAAACCAAAGTGCACAAATTAAGTCTAGAGCCAAGAGTGATCAAATTATAAATCTCATTAGGACACAATGTCAAAATACATTTGTTGAACACCATTAAGTTCACAAGTTGTAACAAGAGTCCTACACCATATCCTTGAGATCTTGCCAGAACATTTAGAGTGATTCTCTTTAGTATTCATAGTGAAGAATGGAAATCCCTTCCAGTGTCATCATCAAACAATATTACGGTAGGTGACTTGCGAGATTCTATATGAATCAAACTTGTGATAATTGGATATCAATTTGGTCCAGTAAATGAATTGACGAATTAATCAGAAAGATCTGATTTACTCTTACCGTATTGTCTGCTTTGAGACGTTTTGATAATGACAACAGGCTAGTACAGCCGCAAAACCCTGTCAAGAAGGCTCTTTGAACCTATCTGATCACAGGTATAGTATTTATACTATAAAACGGGGAACCGGTGGTTATTGCAACCTAAAATCAACGAATGAAAAAGACATATCGTCCATATCTGTTGTTTATTACTAACATTCAAATGCAGGTACAAACATCGGTGTTGCAGCCTCGTTCCATCCAAGTCGGATTCATTACCACATGCTCATGCTCAAGCTTTTAAGGTCAAACATTCAACATCATGACTGTTGTTGCTAAACAATAATGTTATCGGTCAGAAAGCTCAATTCATGTCATAATACTCTTCCGCAACTCTGATAGTCACGAACTTCCTCAATATCATCAAAGATCTTCAAAGTCAAACAATAAGGGAGATTGTTAGCCCGATGAAGAAGAGGAGATTAAGAGCTTTCAAGACAAGTTTGAGCATGTCGGTAAAAAACATAAGTTGATCAAGAAAGTCAAATCAAGATGATTCAAGACAAGGAGATGATGCATGATTAAAGATCCCAAGCACTCAAAGTCAAAAGACGAAGGTTGATAACATCAAATAATTAATACTTTTTAGTATCAAATTCCCTATGAGAATGCTTGTGATTATGTTATAAATTACTTAATCGCTTATATTTAGTTTTTAAGGAAGACTCAAGCATTTGAGCAAGAGACACGGGATTTGGACGTGGAATTTAAGCAATTAAAGGCATTCAAGGCTTTTACGGCGTAACCTCCCCGCAAAAGTTATGCCGTAATCAAGATAAACGAAGAAATGACTCAACATCAGTTGTTACTGCGTAACCTCACCATCACCTTTACGCCGTAACATATAATTTGAAGAAAGATTGACTATCCGAGTTAGCATTACGGCGTAACCTTGGCGATACGGTTACGTCGATACATTAATTAAGCCTGGAGAATGGGGAACCACATTAGCATTGTTACGGCGTACTATGTTCATAACTGTTACGCTGTAACACCTTCGATACTTATAAATAGAGCCCTCACTCAGCTCATTCACCAACACTCACCTCGTCCACTCACAACACAGTATCAAGGGGTGAACCAAGCCTTCAAGACCCGAAGCATTCCACCAGAAGTCCAAAGGAGAATTCACTTAATCTATTCTTGTATTTAATCGTTCAAAAACACTTACTTTAAGGATAATGATGATCCAATCCATGATTTCTTTCATTCATTCTTGCTAGAAAGTGACTTCGTGGACCTACACTTGAATGACATTGAAGACATGTTGCTTCTTGCTGTTCAACACAAGCTATTTCATCTCAACGAAAATGATATTATTGACTTTATTGTAGCTCTTCGTATGTTCACAAGAAGTCTCATCATCAAACGTCGAGTCGAGGATCTTCAGCTTGGCGTAGAGAGTAACCAAAAGAAGCTTAACATCACTCCACCTCATCAGACTTTTCTTGAAATCGAATTCAAAGAACTCTACACTCCATCATACAAACCACCAGGGGTAATCTATGAAGACTTGGTCAAACAAAAACGAGTGATACGGGCTGATGAGCTGTACAAGTTCTCAGACGGGACACTCAAGAAAGTTCAGGACGAGCTTCATCACATAATACTCGATTTTTGTTTGGGATACAACGATGAGATGTCAAGGAGAAAGTGGATGGCCATAGATAAAAAGAGATTGGAGCTTATGGTCGAGTTGATTGATAAGCAGATGCGTGAAAGGCGAATCATCATAAATCTGGAGCGATTGGTTGGTGCTCGGGAACTCGAGATGGACTACAAACTAATAACGCATACCGTTTAATCGTCAGGTCCAATCTCAAAATCTTATCTTGTGAATAATGTGAATATGTAGTATAGACTTATAATAGTAGGTAATATGAATAGTGGTTGAGTACGAATTTTTTAGAATTTTTTAATAAATTCAAATTTTTTCAAATTAACATACTCAACACTATATATATATATATATATATATATATATGGGACCGTTCTTTGCAGAACCGCTTTTTTGTACAGAATCAACTTTGGACCAATAAGAATTTAGTATTATTAAATCCTTTTATTTAATTCAAAAGGGTAAAATAGTAAAACATATTTTCACTTACTTTTTGATTTAAAAAAAACGTTTTTTAAGCCTTAAATTTTCAGAATTAATTTTTTTATTTTTTTAGAATTAATTTTTTTATTTTTTCAGCAAATATATTTCAAAAAAATGAGTGCATATATGTTTTTTTAAATATTATAAATTCATATATGTTTCTTGCGTACAAGTTTAGAAAAAATAAAGTGCATATGTGTTTTTTTTATACAATTGTTTTGCCATGAAACTTGTTTTTTTGCTTAAAATGAAATTGCATATATGTTTCTAGTGTGCGTTCTTTATTTTTTAGAATTTATAACAAAAACCATCAAAATATACATGTTACCTCTAAATTTATAACAAATCAAGAACATAGATATCGTATACAAATTTTGATATTAAATAAAATACAATTTAAAAACAAAAGTATTATCAATTCATCACAACATATGTGCACGCCTCTAAAAACATATGTGCACGTCTCTAATAACATGTGCGCACTCTTCCAATATAATAACTGCAAGCTTTACTTTCTCATCAAATTCACTAGAACATATGAGTACCCTTGCGAGACATATGTGCACTCTTTATATTGGTCATGATCTCCGTGTTTATGAAAGATGTTCAAATACCTGAAACTACAAAACAATGTTAGACCCTATGAGTACCTTTCCAAAACATATGACTACTCTTCCAAGAACATATGTGCACATTGCGCTTTCTCGTCAAATTTATTAGAACATAGGTGCCCGTTCTCCAAAAACATATATGCACACTGCAATTTTTAAGCACATGATCTTGCTTTAACTACACATTAAAAAAACACAATTATTATAACATATAAAAAGTAATGTAAATATAATAGTAATATCTTGATACGGAATAATCTTGCTGCTAATAGCCTGTACAGTTATGCGTTATTTTACCTCCTTATTCCTAGCCATTACATCCATACTTAATGATGTGGGGAAATAATCTTCCTATACCGCTGTGATGTACCAATTTGTTTCGTTTCTTTCAAAAGTTAAATCATAACACTTCCTATGCTGAAACCATAATAAAAATTAAAATCAAAATTGATTTCAAAACTAAACCGGATAATAAATAAAAAACAAATCTAATAACTAAAACGATTTCAAAAACAAAGAATCAAATAATGATTTTGATATGCTTGTTAAAAACCGTACCTCGAATCTACCTACGATGGCAATGTCAGGGATGGAAAATATAATTTAACCCTCCATATATAAATCATAAATCCATACCTGACAATCTGTTATGCTTTAAAAAAATATGAATGTAGCCTTGAATTTGGAGCAGCCTTCAAAAGCAAAAACAAATGATAGATGAGTATGAGTCGGGTAGGGAAGGCTTTTCAATTAAAAAATTGGTCATTCCATGTTGTGATAATAAGAAATGGAACCATCACCACTTGATAAAACGTGTGATTTGGGATCGGTTTACAAAGGTGGGTGAGAGTTTCGATTGAGAGAAATACAGATCTGGGTTTTTGATGGAGGCAGTTGGGCTTAACCTAATACAGTAATAAATAATTATACTCTTAAATAAGTGGCAGTTTTTAATAATAATAAAATTAAAACTTCCTATGTTACCCTTTCAGCCTTTTGTTGAATTGAAAAAAAATCCTCATCTATTGCTTAATTACAAATTTGGCACTTTTAATCTTAACCATTAATTATACTCATCTAATGGTCCAGATTCATTTTTAAAAGTTCTGTAGGTTCTATACAAAAAAAGTGGTTCTGCAAAGAAAATGCCTATATATATATATATATATATATATATATATATATATATATATATATATATATATATAAGAATATATAAGATAAATATATAAATATAATTTATATATGATATTACCCTCATAAATTGATGGGGAGCATTAAAATGTTCTTAATACGGCTTGTTAATAATCGGAACACTTTTCCCCCCAACATGTTTTTCAAACATATTTGAATTAATTGATATCCAAAATATCAAGAGATTTGACATTTTTGATAATGGGTGGGAAGAAAGTGTGATAAATAAAGGCTAAAGATGTGATTTTAAGGACTCAAGTGGAAGCTTCACCCTTCATGTGCTAAACATTTTTGAATATCGATGCACGTGTTGAGGGGGAGCATTTTAAATGGTTTTAAGGCTTAGAACAATACCAAAAGACCGACCATGTTTGTAATTAATTGGAGTTATAAGGTGGTTAAAATTAGGTATTCGTTCCCATGATCCAGCCAGAACCGGAGGGGTCTACCCAAGGATATTGCATTAGATAAAATAAAAGTCCTTAGGTATGATGTAAAAAGGAGTAAAGTGAGAATATGCGGACTAAGACAGAGCTAACACTGGAACAAACCCAACAAGGTGTTAGTAATGAAGTCTTGGTAAGCATTGAAGGGGTTGATGAATGAAAAAGAAAAGTTAAGATAAAGGGTGAAAAGAAAGAAGCGCTCCTTACACTTAGGCAGAAACCGGGTCAATACATATGATATCAGAAACACTAAGCTGTTGTCTGGTATTGTAGATAGTCATCATGGACCCAGTGATGCAATGCACAACCCTTCCCAGCCACTCAAGGTCTCTCAAAAGACTCTTGTTTCATTTCTCACGGAGATTAAACACATTTCTATCGACTTTCTCACTCCGAGCTAGTTGGTATTGAAAAGATGGCAGTCTGTTCCAGCCTCCGATTACTAAAACCAAAGTGCACTATCAAGTCTAGAGCCATAAAAGATATCATCCATAAATCTCATTAGGACACTTATCCAAAATATGCTTGCTAATTCACACAATGTGAAAATAAGAAATATATCAAGAGTCATACGCATTATCCTTGTGATTTTGCCAGAACATCAAAGTGATGCCTAAAACGTATTCACAGTGACGATGGAAATCCTTCCAGAGCTCCCCACATCAAACATGCTAGGCGTAGGTGACTTAGAATCCTACACGGATCAAACTTGTGAACTAATATTGATTCCGGTCCCAGCTATGAATTGACAGAATGAATTGAAAAAGATAAAACCGTTGGGGGGGTGCGGGGGGGGGGGGGGGCTGTTGGTGTGTTATAAAAACCGTTTGCATCTTAACACACCGACTGATTTTCCTAAATCAATTTTCAATCTTATGTCCATGGGAAGCCTCACAAGGGTATCTGGACATAGGAAAGCTGAACACGAATTGACGACTTAATCGGGAAGATAGTAACTTACCGGTTCACTCTTACCGTGTTGTCTGCTTTGAGACGCTCTGGTAATGAGAACGGCTAGTACAGCTGCAAAACCCTGTCAAGGAGATTCTTCGGAATTCTACCTGATCACAAGCAGTATTTATACTGATTAACGGGGAACCGTGGTTATTACAACCGTATTCGACAAAGTGACAAAGCCACTTTCGTCCATATATGTTGTTTATCACTAACCCATTCATGCAGATTTCCTGACGGCGGCAGCAGTTAACCGATGACAAGTCAAAGTCAATGCCACATGCTCATACTCGACCGACATATGTAAAGACATCATGAAAGCTCAAGTACATGTTTCAAGACTTCCGCTACTCTGATACCGTACGTCTTTCTTGAAGTGACAAAGTATTAAAGTTAAAGAATTTTAAGAAAGCACGTCTTCCATAAAGTGACGAAGTGTTAAAGTTAAAGAATTTCAAGAAAGATGGTTACACAAGCTTTCAAAATCAAGAAAAGTATGAGCATGTCGGTCCAAAAGTCACAAGATCACAAGAAGGCAAAGATTACAAGATGGCGAAAAGAGATTATGCTTGGTTGATGATCTCAAGAAGCTCAAGATCACATACAAGTCAAGTTAAAGAGACAAGCTAAAGCCTAAAAGTCTAAAGATTACTACATCAAGATTCACAAGATAAAGATCAAGAAAACAAGACTACGAGCAAAGATTGAAGACATTCATAGAATGTAGAGCTTAAGTTTTTGTAAATTGGAGTGACCTCCCTTAGGGGGAGATTGTTAGAAATCAAGAAAAGACTCGGTCACTACCAGTATATTATAGAATAGTTTGTAGCGTAATATTTGGAAACTTACCAAGCTAACTGGGTCAACATAAGACTTCTTTATGTGTAACCGGTCTAGGCTAGATATAAATACCCCTCTTCATACCTTGGAGAGGGTTGGTTGTTCATTTGGTTCTTTCACATAATACATTCCCTTCCTTTCTCTCTCTAAGTGCTACAACCCACTTTCTCTCTCTAGACTTTCTTTTGCTTATTTGTTAAGAGATTTGATACATCTATAATTGTTGTGTTTAATTGTTTGTTCTTTGGCATTTAATTTATTATTTATACTTTCGTTTATTTATTTTTGATCTCAGTGTCTCATCATGGTTTTACATGGACATCTTATTTGTTTGCCGTTAGATCCCGCGCATTTTGATAGTATATGAGTTTGGTTTAGTACTTAATAGGCTAGTTAGTACGTGCCCATCCGAATGCTAGACTAGTAGGTTGATCGAGAATGATTTTTCTCCTTTCTGGTTGTATAGGGGTTTACCATATCACCACCAAAAGTTAGACTAGATACTTATAAAGTACGGGTAAATATTTTTCATTAGATATTTAAATGTCAAGAAGTGGGAATGTTGACATTAGGCAAATCACTTAGGATAATTGGACAATGACTACAACCTAGATACCAGAATTTCGTGACCAGCGGGGTTGAGATCATTAGAAGTATAGGTTAGGTTACGAACACAACTCGGGCTTAATGACATTAGAACCACCATATAAAATAAGAATTAGACATTGCACTTGAGATCATAATAATTGAACTTAGGATATTTAACTAGGCCAATGCGTTCATCTTCTTAGTTGTGTGCCATTATTCCATTTCCCTTTAGATACGTTAGGATTGTTAAAACATAATCAGTTAAAACTTAAATGCTTTCTTTACTGCTTTCATAGGTAGAATGTGGTTTTAATTAGACAGCTAGAGATTACAAACCGTTCTTAAGATCGACACCCGTACTTACCAATCACTACACTATACACGATAGGGTACACTGCTCTTTAGTGCGTAGGAATTTATAAATGTAAAACCTGACGTAATTTATTTAAAAGTAAATCACACATCAAGTTTTTGGTGCCGCTGCCTGGGAACGGTTTTTGTAGTTTTTGATTGTTTGATTGAAATATGTATCGTGATTATGTGTTTGTGTGCTTGTGAGTGCTTGAACCTTTGTTTTTAATTTGAATGTCTGCATGTTTGTTTGAGTGTTTGCGTATTGTTCTTGTTTATTTTCACCAATTTTTTTTTTGTCTTGAGGTTCAACTACAGCGTAGCCAATTCGTCTAGCTACGGCGTAGCTAGTTTTATGACACTAAAAATGTTTGTTTTCAGGATAACGCATAGGTAGTTTAAAAGATGATGGGAAGATTCTGGGAATGATCATTTCCAGTGTCTTGTTTGAGTTTTCAGTAAATGTTTTCTAAAATGTTGGTTGGAATTGATACATGACTTGGTAGAATGAGTTCTTAAAAATAGTACTTGGCTTTCCAGAATAATGTTGATACTGTTCGTGTCTTTAAATGAAATATTAATCGTCTGACTGAATGTAATGGTAAGGTCGACCTTCGGTTGATCGTCCCATGTGGAAGCAACTAAGGTCGGTCATCCCATTACCTCGACCGAACTAGACTAGTCCCCCCAACCTTTGCAATTGTTTGGGTCGTGTAGAAGACCGAGTAAATGAAGCCGTTTCCTATAATAAATTTTTTTTATCCTTTTATTTTCTATAAAACCCAACATCTTCTTTCCTATTTTCACACACATATACACTTTTTATCAAAAACACACACTACAAACAATATGTCTCAAATTAATTCCGAGTTTTTTTAATTTTTCGATGATACAGGATGATGAAACGGAAGGAATAGATAACTCGTCCGATTTTTTAATAGACGCTGCTTTGGTTTTCAAGCATATATTCCTACAATCTAAAAAATACCAACGAAGCTATCAGCCTATAGATCGTTACGTGTGACACACGACCGTCTAGTGCTCAGCTTACTTTGCTAAAAAACATTTTACAACGCCTATTTAATTTCACGTAAACGATTTTGAATGAACCTGTCGCTGTTCACCCATTGTATCTAGATTTTCTGCTAACTGCACTCATTTTCAAGAGGGTGTGATGCTGTATGAGAAGCTGGGCATCTCTGCGTAGTGAGAGGTACCTCCGCGATTCGCCAACTAGCATACGCTGCTTTTCCAGATTCTCTAGATCGAATATTACAATCGTGAAAAAACTTCTCGTGATTGTTTGATGCTTTTCCGTAACGGGTATAAAGTTATATGGCGAGGGTATATGCGAAGTCCTACGCAAACTGGACGTCGAAAAACCTATGCTTTTCACGAAACAAACATGGTTACCTGGTGATGATAGGCGAGCATAACTGTACAAAAAAGCCGCGGGCTCAATGTCACAAGCATATCTGCTCAATTCCAATAGTGGTGATTCCGGTCAGAGCGCATTCATTGATTAGAATCAGGTGCTTCACAAGATTTATAGATTTGGCACGCCTATCTGGTGTTTGCAGTTTGAACAATGACGTGAACGGTTACGTCGAGTCCCCCTGTTTTAAATGATCTTAAAGTAGGAAAAGCACCAGAGGTTCCATTCGTGGCTAACGACGTGACTTATAAATGGGGATATTATCTTACTGACGGGATATATCCAGAATGGGTTGTGCTTATGAAGTCTATTTGCCGCCAGGTCAAATGAATGCGAACGAATAAGATATCAGCAAGCGCATAAGCAAAAGATAAGTATGTGGAACGAGCATTTGGCCGTGCTAAAGAAAAAATGGGCTAGCTTAAAAACTCCTGAAGCGGTCGAATGGAGGCTTAAAAGTTTACGCATTTTGATGTACACTTGCATCATATTACATAATATGATTCGCAAAGAAAAAGGAAAGCAATCTCTCTCGACTTTTATCCGGAGGAACAACATCGTGAAGATGATCCTGTAAGATCGGCACAAGATAGGCTACGAGTTATCAGAGAAATACACGATGAAAAAACTCATCTTAATCTTAAAGCCGATCTAGTGGAACACATTTGGCATCGAACAAATGCAAACTAATTTACTGTAATTTTTTATCTTCCGTAATTTTTTTCCGTCTTTTCTTCCATGTATTTTTATTTTCGTATTTTAGTTTGTAATGTTTAATTATTAATGTACTGTTTTTTTTTTAAAAAAAAATTGTACGGTCGCCTGTGCGGTCACCACTACGGGTGTTTGGTCACTGTGTGGTCTAGGAGAGAGAAAGCTGAGTTGTCACTGACGTGGCGGTGTCCTCTGCGGTCACCACTACGTTTAGCATTTTGAATTAAAAAATCTGCTATTAATGAATGCTTTTTGGTTTGCTCTTGTTAATTGTTTTCACACATTTAATGCACCGGGTAGTGATTGTACGCATGTTGAACAAAAGGAGCAAACTGAGGAGATTTTGGATGATGTGAACAATGGACGAGATTGAATATGTCCAAGGAGATGGAAAGGATGGCATGAGTCCAACTGAAGGACTCAAAAAGAAAGAAAAGTGTTTGTTTAGAGACAACCCGTCCTTTTCTTTTTGATTGTTTTATTTTCTTTCTGCATTTGTAGTTAGGTTTTGTGTATTCTTACTCTATTTACAGGTTACTATAGCAAAAGGGAACGACGATTGATATCACCTTAGCTCGTGGTTATGTGATTTTTTTGCAAATTGTAACTACGGCGTAGTTACAGTAACTACGGCGTAGTTCCACCCTTAGACTACGCCGTAGTTGGTCTAGAATATTTAAATTCCTTATATTTCCACTTAACTACGACGTAGTTCCACCCTCGGACTACGTCGTAGTTCACTTCTGCAAACAAAATCATTTTTCAAAATAATTTGGAATTTCACAAAACCTTGTATATTTAGTACTTGAACTTTGTAGGTGTGTTCCCTGGAAACCCTCACGAGACTTCACTCGTCCACTCGGGCCACCGAGTGGTTTAAAAGGCTTGTTGCATACGTTAAATGCAATCGTGTTTTCTATGAAAGTGAGTTATGTTTTATTATATTTCTTGTATCTATAGTCTATACATTTCGTGCTATGATTGCTTTTATTTGGAATTATGATTTTGGTATTAGTTTTCTTGTAGCTATACAGGTTAATGCACATGGAATGGTGCTAGGATGCTAATTAATCTATAAGGAAGCATTTCAAGCCGGACTAGTTGGATGCTATACCAATGATGATGACGAGTTGCTTATGATCATGGATGTTGCTCGAGGAAGCATGCTGAGAGCATGTGTCGGGACATGTTTATTTCTTATCATACCGAGCAAATCCAGGGGAGTACTTCTGTTCCATTTCTAACCCTTCCTATTTTAAATTTATATGCTTAAGTTTGACTCAAGTGGGGGGAAGAGATTAGAAACAGACACCTATTTGATTATACTTGCCTTTATTTTCCTAGTTTTTTTCTAAAAAATGTTTCATTACTAAAATTTTGCCATGTTTTTCATTACTTAACTAGTTTAATCTTAACTGAGTACACCTACCCTTATAATTACATTGTGTGAGGATAAGCCTTTCTGTTTTCCCCTTATACATAAATTCCAAAATGAGTGTGTCGGTGGCTATAGTATACTTTAGAACTTGGCTTGGTATATCTTTTCTAGACCACCATAATGAGCATTACTTAGTGTAATCGGTGTAGCTAGAATAAAAGGCAAATTTTAGGATTGACCTCAAATAGCCTATATATGTTTTGTGTATATTGACTATTCATACTGATTAATCAATCCTCTTGTTAAACCCTTTGTTGCACTCATCTTTAGTGCAAGATATCCCTAGTACAACCTGTTGAGCCATTTCTTTCATCTTGTAACCCATTATAGGTTATTGTTTTGTTACACCAATCGCCTAGCCTACCCTGTAGTTTCTCAAAATCCATAGTTGGGGAGTTGCTAGTTAATTTTGGATCCAATGATGAAAGTCGTGGGTCATGATAGAGGGTATTTAATGATTATCGAGGTTTAGAAGAGAGTTGATCTCAAATGGGGGGATGCTTTTGTATATATGTGTCTGTAATGTTTATTTCATTTGTATCCTTGTCTTGCATAAAAAAACAAAAAGTAGAATAAAAAGCATGCAAGCAAGTGTTTATTATTTATTAGTTTGTTTATAGCTGATCGTAAATATAAATTAGCTTTAGTATTTCGTATAGTATAGTGGTAGTATTCCTGCCTTGACCAGCTGGTGATGTTTTGATATATCCGTTGTTGGTAAACGGGTAGCATTTATAAACCCGTGATATTTCTATCTCTCCTTTCTATTTAAGTTTATATTTGTACAATGAGGGCATTGTACATCTCAGGTGGGGGAAGGGAGATAGATATGTGTGATTTTTAAGAGTGTTTAGTTAGTTTATGTGCTAATTTTATCCAAAAGTTTTTTTTTAAATAGCACATAATTTTTTGTTCATTGTTGATGAATACCAAGTTAATGCGTCTTACTTGCCTAGTTATGGAGATTATGAGACATTATACTTTCATACGCATTAACTCGTGTATTGTTGAAGACCCCTTGACTATTGACCCTCGGTTTTTTCCTTATGGGATTTAAATGCGTCTAGTGACGGGGAGATTATGGACTTAGAAAACTATGTGTTTGTTATTTTTCATTTTACACCAATTATAAATGTTTCGCATGTCTTTATCCTACCCTTAATCATTCTTAATCCTAACCTTTAGCTTACTCTAGTTAAGGATTTGAGCAATCACATGTGTCTCATTCATGGATTTGGACGAGCATTTGTGATTTTGTCGCTTTTTCTGGAGTATTGGTATTAGTAAGAATTGAATGACTCACCCTGTTAGCATGTGTGTTGTGTCAACCCATTTTCCATTTTGAACAGTTGCATCTAGACTCTAGTGGTGAAGATTAGTATCCTTGCCAAGTTTATGATAGAATACTCGCCATGACTGAGTAGTTGAGTGATCACTAAAAAATGAAACACATAGATTAGTGAGAGTATAAGAGTGATTCGTTTTTCCTTTCGTGAGGTGCTCGGTTTAGAATTTTCTAGCTTAGGTAATTTTTAAATTCATATTTTCTGAGTTAACTTGGGAGATATTTTTTTGAGAATTATTTAAAGGTCTACTTGAGGGCAAGTAGAATTCAAGTGAGGAGATATTTGATGACATCAAATAGTTAATACTTTTCTATATCAAATTCATGTGTTTATTGCCTTATTTTCTATCATTTTTATATGAATATGGTACTTAATTCATTCATATTACAGGTTCTGGAAAATTAAGGCATTGGAATGAAGTAATGCTAGAAATGGCCAAAAATGGTATCGATACTATGTTATTTAGTAGAGGTACTAAATTCATAAGGAAGGATACTAAATTTCTCCATGAGGTTACACAAAGCTAAAACGAAGAATAGTACCACTACTAAATTATTTAGTAGAGGTACTATATTTGTAATGTTAATGAAAAAGTCTGGATAAGAAGAACTACGGCGTAGTTGACCCATTAGGGCTACGGCGTAGCTTTCAACGTGTTAAGAAAGGATTATGCTGACGTCACAACTACAATTGGATCGATATAACTACGCCGTAGCTAATTATAGTTAATGAAGAAATGTTGCGTTGGAAAACTACGGCGTAGCTCGTCCCTTGTAACTACGCCATAGTTAGTTCCACTCCAGGGACTTAAAGTGCTAAGTTTCTATAATGTTTAAAGGACCGTTTATTTTACGTCAAAGACGACCAGGGGCTGAAGTTGTATAATAACCAAAATTCTTATATACCTATAAATAAATAACGCATGCATCAATATATCATTCATTTCTTATTCGTTTATAGGGTTCGACCGACGAGAAGGAAAGAGGGAGCACATAAGCTTCGGTATAGGGCAACCCTTCGGGGTTTGCCATGGTATTCGACTAGGAGATCGGGAGCATTTATTTAGCACTATTTGTACACATACTTCGACTTATAATGTTTGATTTAATTTCATTATTTCTGTATAATTGATTTGATATCATCCTTATTTGTTGGTGTTATGTTTATTTTTGTGTTTAATAATTTGTTCTTTGGCATTTAATTTATTATTTATACTTTCGCTTATTTACTTTTGATCTCACTGTCTCATCATTGTTTTACATGGACATCTTATTTGTTTGCCATTAGGTCCTCACGTTTTGATAGTATACGAGTTTGGTTTAGTACTTAGTAGGCTAGTTAGTACGTGCTCATTCGAATGCTAGACTAGTAGGTTGATCGAGAAGGATTTTTCTCCTTCCTGGTTGTATAGGGGTTTACCATATCACCACCTATAGTTGGACTAGATACTTAAGAAGTGTGGGTAAAATTTTGTCAGTAGATATTTAAATGTCAAGAAGTGGGAATGTTGACATTAGGCAAATCACTTAGGCTAATTAGACAATGACTACAACTTAGATACCCCACTTCCGTGACCAACAAGGTTGAGATCATTGGAATTATAGGTTATGTTACGAACACAAGTCATGCTTAATGATATTAGAACACCATATAAAATAAGAATTAGACATTGCACTTGAGATCAAAATAACTGAACTTATGATATTTAACTAGTTAAATGCGTTCATCTTCTTAGTTGTCTGCAACTATACCATTTCCCTTTAGATACGTTAAGATTACAAACCGTTTCTTTACTGCTTTCACAGGTAGAATGTAGTTTTAGTTAGACAGCTAGAGATTACAAACCGTTCTTAGGGTCGACACCCGTACTTACCAATCACTACACTATATACGATAAGGTACACTGCCCTTTAGTGCGTAGGAATAGTCGAGGTAGTTAGGGTTTTATAAATGTAAAACCTAATGTAATTTATTTAAAAGTAAATCATGTATCAATTCAAAAAGCATGGAATGAAAAAATGTGATAGCATTGGTACACCAATGGCAATAACAACTAATCTGGATGCAGATCTGAGTGGTACACCCGTAGACAAAACAAAAAACAGAAGTATGATCAGGGTACTCATATATCTCACATCTAGCAGATCAGACCTAGTGCAAGCAGTATGTTACTGTTCACGTTATCAAGCAAAGCCAACTGAAAAACACCTTAAAGAGGTTAAAAGGATCTTTCGATACTCAAAGAAGACCATTCACATGGGACTCTGGTATCCAAAGGATTCTGGTTTTGAACTAGCCGTTTTTTCAAACGCATGTCATGCAGGTTGTCTTGATATACGCAAAATAACTTATGGAGGAATTCAATTCCTAGGTGATAAGCTCGTTGGTTGGTCATCCAAGAAGCAGGACTGCACTGTGATGTCAATTGCAGAAGCCGAGTACGTGGCATTATCTGTAAATTGTGCTCAAGTTCTTTGGATGAGAACACAACTAAAGGATTATGGCTTTGACTACAACAAAATACCATTGTACTGCGACTCCCAAACAGCCATAGCCATCTTGTGCAAGCCTGTGCATCACTCACGCACCAAGCATATCAATGTCCGTTACCATTTCATTGAGGAGCATGTTGAAAATGGTATAATTAAATTATACTTTGTCAGAACTGAATACCAGTTAGCCGACATGTTTACGAAAGCTCTTTCGAAAGAAAGATTTGAGTACCTTGTTGAACGACTCGGTATGAGATGTTTGACTCCAGCATAATTGGAGGGTTTGGCAAATGAAACTGCTTGATATATCATCAAACATCGACTTGTAAATATTTTTGAGAAAAACAAATTACAAAAATATAAAATCAAGAAAAACAAATTACAAAAATATAAAATCAAGAAAAACAAAATACAAAAATATAAAATCAAGAAAAATAAGATACAAAATCAGAAAAAATACCAAAAATACCAAAAATAATCTTCTCGACATGTCTCTTAGAATTGATAACATTTACGTACCTAGAAATGCCGATTAACATTGACACTAGTATGTAAATGAAGTTCTAACAGGAGTTCAAACGTTTTAAAACATGTCATTTCTAATTTCTTAATGGCTTATGTGCAAATCGGTATATAACCCAGACTTCAAAGAAAGGAAAATTTATCTTTAAAGATAACTAATCCTCATAACGAGAAGAGCAATTTTCTCAGTCTTGAGCTATCTATGCAAAACATTTAAAGTTTTGAGCTCAAGTTAATGACTTGTAATCTCTCAGGTTACAACTCGGTCTCCAATGACAAAGGAGAGTGTACGCTTCAGTGCGTTTATCCTTACCGTTAGAAGAGAAGTCTTCTAACAAGTGGTTTTTCAAACGTTGAACATAATTTTTCAAGAATGCGTTTAATGACAACACTTCACAAAAAGCGATTTAACAATTGGTATCTTTCAAAACTGTGTGTTTAACACTCCCTTACTCACGAAACTTTCAAAAGACGATCATTTTTATAAGTGAATCAATTTTTAATGGGGAGTTTTTCAAAAACCAAAGTTTTAATGCTTTTGGATACATCATTTCACGATAATTTTTATGTATTCAAAACATTAAACTATCTGTGGAAAACTAAAAGGGGGGTTGAATAGTTTATCGCTTTTTAATTTAATATTTATGTTTGTTTATAAAAACTTAGATTTGACTTTTTGCGAATTCAAAACTTGCACAATATGAACAATATAAA
>BQNB010068659.1:30000-33769 GCA_026074375.1 Tanacetum coccineum | reverse complement strand
TCATGGGTTTATTTATTAAATAAATTCATAATAATGAAATAGTGTTGATTTAAATCGTAAATCGTGAGTGGGAGATTTGAAAGTTATCCGAAAAACGATGGTTTTCATGAATTTCGGTAAAAGATTGTAACAGTCATAAAAAGGTGACATTTTGGAGAATATAAGTTTTCAAGCTATATTTGATGATTTGAAGTGTTTTTAAATAAATGAGCAAGGTTCGGTTGAGTTTTGTCAAAAATTCATGTTTTCGGTCCGGAGTCGGCCGATAACGGCTCAAAATGGATTTTTGTAGCAATTTAATGTGATATGAGTAAACGGTTTGGGCCCGGCCTAACCGTGTGATATAAGGGTGCGTTTGGCTTTGATTCGGCCTAATAAGGGTGCGTTTGGCTTTGTTCGGCCCAATAAGGTTGCGTTTGATTTCGTTGGTCCGACACCAAGGTGGGCTCGGCCCACTTGGACTTGGTTATTGGACTTGGTTTTTGGTTAAGCTTATAGCTTATTTGGTTTTTGGCTTATATGTTAAGCTTATAGCTTATTTGGATTTTAGCTGATTGATTTTGGCTTATTGATTTCGGGCTTATGATTTCGGCTTATGTATTAAGCTTGTGGCTTATTTAGTTTGGTTTATATATTAAGCTTATAGCTTATTTAGTTTCGGCTTATATTATAAGCTTATGGCTTATCTGGTTTTCGGCTTATGTAATAAGCTTATAGCTTATTTGGTTTTCGGTTTGGCTTATTTATGAGCTTATAACTTATGTTTTAATCCGGCTTAATGGGCTAAAAGCTCATAGGGTTTCGATTTGTATTTTGGATTTATGAAAAGAAGTATGGACTAAGTTTCGTTATCGGGCTAAATACTTAAAGGCCATAATGGGCCATAAGGCCCAATAATAAGTAAATGAATTTGTGGACTTAATAAATGGACTAAAGGAATTGTGTTGGACTAAGAGAGATTTTGTTGGACTTGTCGGGTGTAAAGGGGATTATTTTGCTACGGTTTGATAAAACATGTTGAAGGTATTGATATTGTCGGAAAAACGTCGGGTTTGTGAAAAAGTGTTTTGGATTAAGGTTTAAGATCTTGGAAAAAGTCTAAAAGATGTACGGGTTATGCCGAATTTTCGAAAGAAATGTATACTTAAAGACGTTATTTAAAATGGGAAATTTTCAAGGATTTTATTAATAACAAGTCATTTTACTTGAGAATTTCATGCATAATAAGAATATATTTTTCCTCGAAATCTTTTTCTTAAATATTTAATATTTATAATCGTTGTGTCGATTTTAATTGAGGAAATGAATGATGAATCTTAAGGAAGATTAAGTGTCGAGGTAAGAACTAGTGGATATGGACGTATTAAAGTAATGAGACGGTGCAATTACCCTGTTAGCCCGATAACAAGACGAAAATAAGAATAAAATATTATTATTTTTATTTAAATTATTAAATACTTACGTATATATATATATATATATATATATATATATATATATATATATATATATATATATATATATATATATAAGCGGTAAAGGATTACGGAAGGTGATTTATTTATCTACAAGCTCTTGAGGTTTTTGACTCATTTCTTTGCGTCGGTTTTTCGCTGAGTATTTTGAGGTCGATGTATCAGTTCAAAGATTTGAGTATTTTGAGCTGTATCGTATTGATGTCGCACTTTGCCTAAGTGTTTTGAGTCGTTTTCGCGTAATTACCACACAACCATAATATGAGATAAAGTGTTGATAACGAGATAAAGTCTTGGTAATAAGACGATGGTTTTCGTAATGAGATAACGGTATGAGATAACGATTTTGGAATGGTATAAATTTGAAATGGGATTTTGGGATGAAAATAAGGATTTTGCGTGAGTAAGGACGAATCACTTGGACATAAGATAATGTTGTACGGTTGATAAAGCGAGTATTATTAGGTTCATTGTCGGGTACATTGTGCGCTTTGGTTGTAGAGATTGTTTTGTTTTTGCCTTTTTTTGAATTGTGCGGTTGCTTTTGATTGCTGATTGAGGTGAGTTCTCGTAGCCCCACTTTTTACTATTTTTCCGTTGGGGGAAAATGATACTCAAATGTGTTTTGAAATGTTTTGAATTTATCTGTGCGAAATGTGGTTTTGTTTTTGGGACAAGTTATGTGCTTATGACTACTATGTGAATATTATGTGTTGTATGATTGTTTGGAGTGGATGGGTACGCCTACCTAGTATTTGTGTGATTATTGGAACGGATGGGTATTGATAAGTGCTTAATTACACATATCTTTTACCTCTAAAAACGAGCTTAAATGACCAAAAACAGACAAAAACTGCCAAATATATGTTTGTTTTGCATTTGTATTGTGCAGGAAGTGGATATCATCAAAAAGACAGAAAACCAAGCCAAAATGACAAAACTGAGCATGGAATGGAAAAGACTGTGCAAAATCAAGGCCAAAGTCCAAAAATGCCAAAGTCAGAGTCAATACTGAAGAATCAGCAGTCAAACCGGAGCCGGAACTGAAGAATACTATTGAATGCAATCTTAACCCATCTGATGGGCCGGGAAAGCCCAATAGTATATTTATGAAGACTGTGAAGACCAAATGGGCCCTCAATCAATTACAACAGCCCATTTGTGTGCAATTGACAAAGACTGTGAAGACTTTGAAGGCCCAATCCTAGCCCAGTTACAGCCAATCTCAGCCATTGTACACACAAAACCCACTCCATAACCTTATTGGGCTTGAAAAAGCCCAATAACCAAACCTATACCTTATTGGGCCTTAAAAAGCCCAATAACATAAGCCTGTACCTTATTGGGCCCAAACCCAAACCCAGTGGGCCCAATACAAGCCCAACACAAAACCCAAGCCCAACAAAAGCCCAAAATCCATTTTTATAAACTTTAGGGGCTAAATTGCCAAGTTTGAAAGATTGTTTTAAAAAGAAAAATAGAAAAATAAAACACAAGGGCTGGTTTTGCAATTTGCTTAAACTTCCTTTACCTCTTTTTCTATTAAAACAGCAGGGACTGATTTTGCAATTTACCTAAAGTCTCTTTTTACTTCTTTTGTTATAAACCACAAGGACCAATTGTGTTATTTTCTAAAACCTAGTTTATAACTAAACCCGGCCAAATAGAAATGAAAAGAGAGAAAGACATGAGGGGCCAAATGTGCATCTTTTTCCTACTTATCTTTTAAAAACCTGTAACAACCCGTACCCTCGAACCACTTGGCGCCAAAACCTAAAACCCCTCTCCCCCACGGTTTCGAGCCCAAACCACCTCCCAAGTACTCCACAGCTCACTCTACACCTATTCCCACTCAACCCCAACCCCTATAACCCCCTCCCCCATGGTTTCAGCTCCTTACCACCTCTCCAGTACACCTCTACAGCTCACCCCTACCATTTCCCACTCCCCATAACCCTTATAATAAGCCATGTTGGCAATCTTACACAAACCGAGCAACATCAATGGCTGAGGTTGTATGTGAAGAAGCACAAAAGTGATCTGAGGGCTAGAAGAGTGTGCAAAGGTCTGTACTCACACAACTAACACAAGTCAAGAAAAAGTGAAGACTTAGGACTTGTATAAAAGCTAGAAGAACAAGCCGAAGTACCACACACCCGTAGTTTTTAGTTTGTAGTTTTTATTCTTTCTTTGTAATTTAAGTTCAGTATTAATAAGCTTATCTAATTTGTAACCTAGTTTTTAATTAATGAAAAATTGAAATTTAGTTCTAAAAATCTTGATGCTACTGTTCA
>BQNB010068659.1:0-22500 GCA_026074375.1 Tanacetum coccineum | reverse complement strand
GTGATATCCTGCTATCCGATAACCACGAGGTAGGTTCAAACTAAGCCAAAAAAAAAAAAAAATACGCCATTTTTTATATCCTAAGCTGTTAAAACTTATGATTAAGAATGTTGAAAATTTTGCAAAAAAGTATCTAAAGTTTTAAATCTCGAAATCCAAGTTACGAAGTCTTAATAAGTTGTTGCATTGATTCATGAATCATTTTGAATTATGACTATGAAAATAAGTTGATCAATGGTTAAATTAAACTGAGAGTACACACATTAAATCGTATATCCATTTGGGAGTTGAAAATTCACAGTCATAAATATAGGGCTAACATATTAAAGCTTAACTCGACAAAGAATGCTTGTTAATTGCTTAGCGAAGGAAACTTTGTGAAAAATCGCGGACCGATGAAATTGATCCTTCCAGACATCCGTAAATCACTCTACCGGCCTTCTCATTCTATGATCCATTAAATAAAAAAAGAAGTCAAACTTCTTAAATAAATGAGAAACAATATTAGTTGTATTAGTGTAAATTCAGAAAATGGTGGAAACGGGGCTTAAGTTTACTTTTCATAACATTGTGTGAGGACACACAATACCTTAAGTTTTGGGGGATTTGCAAAGTGCTTAATTAAACAATCTTTTAACCTTCAACTATCAACAGCGAGCTTAAATGACCAAAAACAGACAAAAACTGCCAAATATATGTTTGTTTTGCATTTGTATTGTGCAGGAAGTGGATATCAGCAAAAAGACAGAAAACCAAGCCAAAATGACAAAACTGAGCATGGAATGGAAAATACTGTTCATAATCAAGGCCAAAGTCCAAAAAAAATGTCCAAAGTCAGAGTCAATACTGAAGAATCAGCAGTCAAAAACCGGATCCGAACGGAAAATACTTTGATGCAATCGTCACCCACATGATGGGCCGGGAAAGCCCAATATACATATTTATGAAGAACTGTGAAAACCAAATGGCCCTCAACATTCAACAACACCTTTTGTTGAATTGACAAAAGACTGTGAAGACTTTGAAGATAACCAACCCTGTACCTTATTGGGCCCAAACCCAAACCCAGTGGGCCCAATACAAGCCCAAGCCCATTGGGCTTGAAAAAGCCCAATAACCAAGCCTGTACCTTATTGGGCCCAAACCCAAACCCAGTGGGCCCAATACAAGCCCAAGCCCAACAAAAGCCCAAAACTACTTTTTTATAAAACACAAGGACCAAAATGTAAATTTTAGTAAACTTTGTTTTATAATTAAAAATGAAAAAATAAAACTTTAGGGGCTAAAAATGCCAAGTTTGAAAGTTGTTTTAAAAAGAAAATTGGTTTAATAAAACACAAGGGCTGAAAATGCAATTAACCAAAACCTCTTTTATCCCTTTTAGTTAATAAACAGCAGGGACCTAATTTGCCATTTTCCAAAACCTTTTTTAAACTTTTAGTTATAAACCACAAGGACTTAAGCTGCCACTTTCTAAACTATCTTATAACTAAAAACCCGGCTAAATAAGAATGGAAAAAGAGAGAAAGAAGAGGGACTAAACTTGCATCTTTTTCAACCTTCTCTTTTAAACCTGCTATCCATAAACCTGTACACCCCGTACCCGCCAAAACCCTTACCACCCCCTTTCCCACGGTTTTTCTACCCAAACCACCTCCCAAGTACTCCACAGCTCACTCTCACCCTTTCCCACAAACCTAGTGCCCCTATAACCCTTTCTCAGCCAAAATCACTCAACCCCGAGCTCCACATCAATGGTGAGATGGTGTACAGGGTAAACCAAGGGCTAGGATTGCCTTGGAGCAATAGTACTCTCACAGCTAGCACTTCCCAACACAAAGAGAAGGAAGAAGGCTGCTATAAAAAGGAAAAGAGCAAGCCGACCACATTACACCATGTTTTAGTTTAAAATGTTTTAATTTAAGTTTTTCTTTAAGCAATTATTGTATTCAGTTCCTTTTTTAAGTTTATGTTGTAAGTTTGTTTGTTTTTAATAAAAAAGTTAAGTGTTCTCTTGATATCACTACTGTTGGAATTTAAAAATTCATACAAGCTTTTAATTCTGTTTAAATTTATATAACAATGTCTCAAAGTTGTCACACTTTACTTATAATCTAATTTCTTGGCCATTACCTCACTTAAAAAAGTCAAAAACCCGAAATTTATAATTTAAGGAGGTGTTTGGTTTAGTGCTAAAATGGGGCATTTTGGGTTTGGTATGGGTCAAGCTCACTCAGCCAACTTTGGCTGAGTGAGTAGGCTTTATTAAGTCACTTAAATTACCAAATTTAATTTGAAAATAAATCTTTAGGTTTCTTTTTGTATTCTTTCAAATTTGGAATAAGCACAATTGTTCTTAAAGGCTCAAGCTGCTTAAGCAGCTTAAGCACCTATTTGTGTGCTTTTTGTTGTTGTTTATAGCCAAAGAAGCACCCACTTGCTCTGTCCTTATTAAACTGACCAAGTAAGTCAAGTGCATGTATGCACTTTTCTTTTCTTGAAAACCCTCAACTTTAAACCCCTTTATCAGCAGTTTTTAATCCTCCTTAATAGCTAATACTTTGAAAATAAGCTCACTAAGTATCCTTTTAAATCTGTTTGAGGCTTATTTTGGCTAAAAAGCTCTTAAGAGCTTATTTTTCATAAGCCCAAATAAGCCCCTAAGCCACTGCAGTGGGTTCCCCTGGTGCAAAACCCTAAACTGCAGCCCTATTTTTCTGGCTTATTTGACATTAGGCCCTAGGATTTTTAAGCTTCTTAGAGTAGTCTGTAGGGTAGTCTTGTAGGTTCAGTAGCTTATTTAGGTTAGATAGCTTAATAGGTTAGCTTAATTGTAGCTTAAAAGTAGTGTTTTTCTGTTTTTATTTTCATTTTCAGTTTTAGCTTATTTCACTTTAGCTTATTTTAGGGCTTAAGCTTATAGGTTTTAGCTCATCTTAGTTCCCTTAGCTTAATTTTCATATTAACTTAAGTAACTTGCTTATTGTGTGCTTAAAAACTGAAAAAGAAAAGAAAAAAAGGCCAATAAGCTCTTTGAGCTTTTTAAGTTTCTGTCAGCCCATAAGCTCACTTTTCTGGCTTATTGTGAGCCTTTCAGCACTTGCCCCTTTTAAAGAAAATGATAAGCTCAAGCCCCTTTACAACTTTGCTTCTTTGACTTTTGCTTAATAAGCTGTTGGACCCACTTTGTAATCGGGGTCCACTTCAGGGACCATTTGTGTAATTTCACTCTTTTATAGTTAACTGAGTTAGTGCTTTAGGTTAGTGTTTAGTTTCGCAGTTAGTCCTTTAGGTATTACACTGTTAGTCCCTTGCCAGTTAACCACAGTTAGTGTATTTATTTAATTTAATTTAATTTAGGTTAAATTTTAATTAGTTTAATTAATTATAATTTCTACAGTAAAAATTAGGCATTTTTATATTTTTAGAATTCTAAACTTTTTCTTTATTTAATTTTATTTTTTCAGAATTTTTACAACTTTTATTTTTTGTCTTTTTCTATTTTCTTAGTTTTAATTAGTTATTAATCTTTATAAATTCATAAAAAATCAGAAAATTAATAAAAAAATATTTTTCTTTTTTATAAAATTTTCTTTTGTCATTTAGTGTCTAGGAAAAATATAAAATTTAGTGTAGGCTTTTCATTAATTTCAGTTTTAGACCCGTTTTTTACCGGTAATTTTATCCGTTTCTTTTCCGTTTAGCAATTCCGAACGACCTCCGTTTTTAGTTCTAGTTTTCTTATTTTTCAATTAAAGTTAATTAGAATTTAATTTTGATTTTAATTTAATTTAGCCATTTACTTTCTAAAATGTTAGTATTTAGGTCCCGATCCTTATTCTGTTCCCCTATTTAATTTAGATTTAATTTAAGAAAATTTTAAAGAAAAAAAGATTTCCCTATAACTAATATTTATTTCCGACCCGAGTTTTTAAGATCCCATTTCCTTTCACTTTTTTTCCCGTAATTAAAGTAAGTTTCATTTTTATTATAATCATATCAGTTTTCTCCATCATGTCAATTTCTCATCAACAGGATAAATTTCAATTGCAAAGCCTCGTTGGACATACGACCCCGAATATCCCTTCCGGAATCTTTATTATTGATTCTTTCTGTGTATTTTATCCTTTTGTGGAATTTGACCTTTTCCGTGGTCAAGGGCATTCGGTCAGGATTCTGCATTAGGTTGATATATAAGAATGTACTATTTTCCAATCAATTTGGCCCGCTGCCCGGGGAGGCAATTTGCTTAACGATTTCTAATCCGACTTTGATCTGAACTTGTCCTTATTATTAATATACATATAAAAAAAAAACACAAAATATTTTCTTTTCTTTTTATTAGTACATTATCATAAAAAAAAAAAAATAAAAAAAAAACTAAAAAAAAAAATAAAAAAAAAAAAAATAAAAAAAAGTTGTCTAAAAAAATAAAAATTCACAAATTGTAAAATACCAAAATATAATATTCTCAACTGGGTATTATCACAATAAGTTCCGGTGACTATATGAGTTCCAACTCGAACAAAAGATTTAAAACTCGCCTTCGGTGTCACTTAACGATATCCCGGCTCACCTCAGTCTGCTGACAAACTATAAAGAGGGTTTTAAAGGAGGTTTGTTCCCTAGGAACTATCGACCCGAAGGAAAATAAGCTTCGCGCTATCCTAACTCCTACCCTTCCGCTCTCCTGTCGTTTTCATTCTTGAGAGCTACCGTGGAAGTAAGATTGATTATCAGGTTTTAAGTCTTCTATCCTGATTTTGCCAATGTGAATATGTGATATAAATTCAAAAAACCAAAAATAATCTTCTTTTTCTCATCAGTTAATTCTTTCCTTACCTCGATCTATTAATTTCTATACATCATTCGATGTCGCCATAAAAGCGATTAAAGCATTGATCGGCTTGTGGAAATTTGCACACGGCTTCAGCTTTTGTTTGTTCAAAAAGAGAAACTCAAAAACAAGATTCTTGTTTCCAATCCCGAACGTTCAACAACACGTTAAGATTTGAAAGAATTTGTTTCGATTCGTGGAGACCTGTTGCATGGTCTTAATTGTCTAGAAAAATGTGACACTACACGAAAGATATTGGAAAAGCGTTTCAAAGTTTTTCAAATACTTCCAAGTCATCCAAATACAATTCCAACTTGTTAATGCTCCCTCGGAGCCATTCCTTGTCAAACAAGACCCCAGTGTCATTCCTCACAAAAATCTCCACTAATCGATCCAAAAGTGTTGTAGCGAGTGTGGTGATTCCGTTAGATGGCATCTTTGTCAACAATGCAACTTGTAAGTCTTGTGGGAAAGGTGCTCATGATTGATATAAATTGTCCCCGAAAACCTCTGATTATCTCTAATCCGCGCCAACTGAACCAAACAATCCGTAATGATATCCCACTAGCTCGAAAAGTGTGCAAATACCAAAATTTTTTGGTCAATGCCAAAAATGTGGTTTAAAATGAATATGAAGAGTTTGTTTTTACTGTAAGATTCAGAAACACAAATTTTTAACGTCCATAACTCATCTAATAACACCACCCGATTATTCAAACCATTCTCACACAACCCCCACTCATCTAATGAAATTTGAAAACAATGCTTATATGGTACATTGTCACTCCCAGAGATTCCGTTTTATCCAATCGGAACCGTGTTACAATCAAGACTTTAATTCTCACAAAAATTCTCAAAGTTTTCAACAACAATATCTTTGTGTACTATTGTGGAGGTCTTCATGAGACTTGTCATGTCAACCGATAAATGAAGACTATTATTCTGACAAAAATCCTTGCTATGATTCTAACTCCCTTTCGGTTTTGACCAACTTCAAACCCCGCAATTTTCCGTCAATCATCAACCTCCTCAACCAATGAGCATGGAAGCTTTGCAAGCCCAAGAGGACCTAATGAAATCGATTGAAAGCTTTCTCAAAAAGTTTAATCGTATCTCTTTTGGGAAAACGCCTAAGGTTCTATTGCATGCTTGGGACAACTTTATTGAAGTTAAGCACGCTCAACCCGAGGAAGTGCAAGAATTGCTTAGCAAACTTGTTCAAGATATGAAAATCATAAGTGACGAGCTATCTGAGTACATCAATACTCCGGCTTGGAATCGCCCTCTCGTCTACTGTGATGATGATGATGACGAGGACTATACCATTGCAATCACACCCGTTTTATCAACCGAGGAGCCCGTAAACTCTCTAATTATGGAGGATGAGCATCTTGACACAATTCCGGTAACGGAATCGGACGAATTCATAAAGTCTAGTGTTGAAATCCTTGTCCCAATCCCAAGTGAGTCCAAAGGTGTTCCCAAAGTGTGTGATGTGCCTTTTCATGACAATTCTCCGCCTTTTGACATTTCAAAAGATCAATCTGAGGATTTCTCTGATTCTAACGTTGATTCTACTTCGACTGATGAAGATTCCTTCTCTAGTAACGATGTCGAGTATGTTGAGGCATCACCTCCCAATTCTGAGCCAGTTAGCTCGAAGGTGATGGAGATTGTTATTCCAAAGTCTGAAGATTGAGGATGACATTCTTTGAATCAAAGACATACCCTTCGTGAAAAATTGTTGAAAGTCAATCTCTTGATGCCTAAAATCGCAAGCATTAAAAGAATAATCCGTTCCATCATCCTCTATTGTTATGACCAAGTCTACTCCACATTTCCTAACTTTTTCTTGGAGAGACTAACATAACACCTTTGAAAATGTTCTTTGCCCGAATAGGAAACTTTCTGCTTTAAATTGGAAGAGCCTAGTAATGGCAGTCCACTACTCAATTCTGAGTTATCTCTCCAGATTTATAATAGCTTTCTACATTGAAAACGATCATTTTAAAGAGAAAGTAGTGGCAAGTACCACTACTCATGTCGATTTTTTCTCAAATATATTCGTTTTATCTTTGATCTTTCGAATGATCAGTTTCCTCCTGCCGATAGGAGTGATGATTTTCATAAGGAGTTCGCCGATGAACTTGCTCACATCATATCTCCACCGGAGTATGATCGTTTCTGCTTTAAGATTGAGCCCGAGCTGGGCAATCTTACAATGGATGTGGTGGGAAATATTTTCAGAAAGCGAACCAAGAGTTCAAGTGCTTAATTTTTTGCCCACTCCATGGTTAGATTTCATACCTTTAAGTGAATCCATTTTCACTTATGTTGTATGCGATCTTTCTCCCATTTCTTTCATTCCCTTATCGCCTTATCTCTCTCCTTGGGATAAGAAGACACCATATTTGATCCCGGCATTTCAAAAGTATCATTTTTCTAGGCCGGATGTATCTCATCGGAGTGGAACTTTCATGAAATTCAATACTTATCGTAGTCACTTGAATGAAAGTCCGATGAAATTTGAATTTACCACTTGTTTCCTCAAGGAATACTAAATCCTTGTGATGGTCAAGCATCGCGACCCTAAACAAGCGCTTCGTGGGAGCACCACCAAGCTAATCATAGTTTTTATCGTAGTATTATGTAGTATGTAGTGTTAAAAAGTGTTGTTGTTGTGTAAGATAACATTCTTTTTCCATTACCCTTGTTTTCCAAGTTGTTGTTTTATTTAATGTCCAGGATTGCCCGGATTGTGAAGACTCTCATTTTGTCATTCACAAGAGTTTCACACCTCTAAGCTTCATTGGGAATCCGATCATCCTAGAATCTAGCGACTAACGTTTGAAATCTTTTGCACACCTCATATGGCCTTAGGATTAATGTATCTACCCTTTCAAAACATCGAGGACGATGTTTAGTTCTAGTTTGGGGGTATCTCGATTTGATTTGTTTGCCTGCAACTTTGTTACCAATACGTAAACCCGTTTTTTTACCACCAAAATACCAAAAAAATGAAAAAAAATGAAAAATTTCAAAATTATAAGTGTTTTGTCACTGTTTTGCTTTCCTTTTGGGTAAGAATAAGAATAATTTTTGACTTGATCGGCGTGTTGACCATAGCTAGTTCCTTTAAGGCCAAGCTTTCACGAATTCTATAGCTTTGAATTTTAATAATTGAAGAACGAGAAAGATAGAGTCAAATAAAGTTTATGTGCTAGCCAAGATTCCTTCCAAAACCTTATACGTTAACTTGTGGTTTCTCCTCACGTAAATTTTCCTAATCACTAATCATACGTTATCAATTAATTCAACTAGTCAATCGATGTTTTCAGAAAAAAGCTTCAAATATGTAACTTGAGTTTTCAAAGCGAGATTTTGTAGTGATTAAAAAATAAATGCCAAAGAAGCATGAATGAAATTAATCAAAATGCATGAATATGAAATTTTTGCCAATGAAGCATGCATTTGATATTATGAGCAAGTAAAAGATGTGTCGTGATATCCTACTACCTCTAACAACAGGTGTGTTCAAACTAAAGACGTTCTTTTGCTTCTAGAATATGGGTGTTCGTGATTTCTCACTTGGAAGAAAGGTCTAGGTTGAGTGGTTTCAAACTAAGACACCAATCCTACCATTATTAGGAATAAGTTGATGTGAGTTTCCACTACTCACAACGGGTTGGTTTCAAACTAAGAACACCGTCCGGTGGTTTTATATCCTGTCTATCCGTTAACCACAGTATGGGATTCAAACTAAGCAACGCATTCCAAGCTGTTAAAGAACTTAAATTATGATATTGAATAGTTGCAAGAAAGTTCTAACGTTTAAATCTCGAATCAATTTACGAAGTCTTAATAAGATGTTGCTTTGATTCAATTCATATGAATTATACTATTAAAATAAGTGGCCTAAGGTTAAATCTAAAAATGAGTACACACATACAATCGTAATCCATGTTGGGAGTTGAAAATTCACAAGTCATAAGTTATGAGGGCTTAAACATCTAAACTTATATCGACAATGATCTGTTAATTTGCTTAGCTTAGAACTTTGAAAAATCGAGGACGATGAAATTACCCGACCGGACATCCGTAGATCAACTCCTACGGGCGCTTTCTCATTCTGATGATCTCCATTAATAAATAAAGAAAGTCAAACTTGTAAAAAAAATGAGAAAATCCAAAAATATTAGTTGTAGTTAGTGTAAATTCAGAAAATGTAAAACGGGGCTTACGATTTACTTCATAACATTTGTTAGGGACACACAATACCTTAGTTTGGGGGATTTGATCTGTGCCTTAATTACACAAATCTTTTACCTCTAAAAAACAAGCTTATCCTGACACAAAAACATACTAAAACTCCAATATATTTTTTTTGCATTTGTATGTGCAGAAGTGGATATCATCAAAAAGACAGAAAACCAAGCCAAAATGACAAAACTGAGCATGGAATGGAAAAGACTGTGCAAAATCAAGGCCAAAGTCCAAAAATGCCAAAGTCAGAAGAATCAGCAGTCAAACCGTAGCCGGAACTGAAGAATACTATTGGATGTCATTCTTAACCCATCTGAATGGCCGGAAAGCCCAATAGTATATTATGAAGACTGTGAAGACCAAATGGGCCCTCAATCAATTACAACAGCCCATTTGTGTGCATTTGACAAAGACTTGAATAAAAAGACTTTGAAGGCCCATCTAGCCCAGTTTATACAGCCAAACTCACCATTGTACACAACAAAAACCCACTCCATAATAAACCTTATTGGGCTTGAAAAAGCCATAACCAAACCTGTACTTTATTGGCCCAAACCCAACCCCCAACCCAGAGGCCCAATACAAGCCCACATAACATATAGGGCCCTACCCCAACCCATAGCAAGCCCAAAAGCAAAAACAAAAGCCCATAATCCTTTATAAACTTAGGCCTAATTCCAAGTTGAAAGATTGTTTTAAAAAGAAAAATAGAAAAATAAAACACAAGGGCTGGTTTTGCAATTTGCTTAAACTTCCTTTACTTCTTTTTCTATTAAAACAGCAGGGACTGAAGTTGCAATTTAACCTAAAACTCTTTTTTCTTTTGTTTAAACCACAAGGACCAATTGTTATTTTTCTAAAACCTAGTTAATAAGCTAACCCGCCAAAAGAAATGACAAGAGAAAAGACATGAGGGGGCCAAATGTGCATCTTTTTCCTTCTTCTCTTTTAAAACCTGTAACCAACCCGTACCCCTCTAACCACTTGCGCCAAAACCTAAAACCCCTCCTCCCACGGTTTTCACGCCCATACCACCTTCTCAATTACCCCCCCACAAATCTCACACCTAACACACCCTACCCTTTCCCACCTCCCACTTGTATTTGAGACCTTGCCAAGTTGGCAATCTCTTAACCCGAGACCCCCCAATGGCTGAGATTGTGTATAAAGTAGCACAAAGTGATCCAAGGGTCAAAGGAGTGTGCAAAGGTTCCTACTCTCTCAACTAGCACAAGTGAAGAACCAAAAAGACAGACTTGGGACTTGTATAAATTGAAGAAACACAAGCCGAAGTGGACACACCCTGTTTTTACTTTAGTTTTAATTTTTATTAAGTCTTTCTTTGTATTATTGTAATTCAGTCCTATTTAAAAGTTTATGTTGTAAGTTCTTGGAGTTTAAATGAAAAATTAAGAGTTTTTATTTGAAAAGTTGCAAGTAACCATTGTCGAAATTTAAAGCTTTATTTAAGCTCTCTAAAATCTGTTTATCTATTATAAAAATGTGTTAAAGTTGTTAAACACCACTATATTCACATTAATTAGCTTTTAACCTTCCCATTTAAGAATGTAAAAACCACGAATTTTATATATTTAAAGGGAGTGTTTGGTTTTATACTGAAAATAGGGTCAAAAGGAATTTCCATGGACAATACACACCCAGCCACTTTTTGTCTGAGTGTGTAGACACATTAGGCCACTTTAATATACGCAAAATTATTTTGAGAAATAAGTTTTAAATGTCTTTTGGTTCTGTCAAGAAATTTGAATAATCAAATCAAGTAAACCACTCAAGCTCTTTTGTCAGCTTAAACACACCATTGATTACTTGTAGTGTTGTTTCTAGCCCTTTAAACCACCCCTTTGTTCTGTAATTGTGCACACCAAAGTCCCAAACAAGTGTGTGTGAATCAAATTTTTGAAAGCCAGTCAACTTTAAGGGCCCATTTATCACAGTTTTATTCTCTTAAACCCCCAAGGTTCTGAAAATAAGCTAAATGACTCCCGTATTAAATCTTTAGATTTTGTTATTGCAAAAAGCTCTAAGAGCTTATTTTGAATAAGCCAAAAAGCCCCCACCTACTGTTGCAGTTGCCCTCGCCTGGTGCGAGCACCAGTTTCCCGCCCCCTTTTTCTAGCATATTGCCATTAAGCATTAGATTTTAGTGCTTTTTTCTTTTAGCTTATAGGTAGGTGTATTAGGTTTAGCAGCTTATTTCAATTAGATTGCTTATTAGAGTAGCTAATTGTAGCTTAAAATAGTGTTTTCTGTTTTTATTTCATTTTCATTTTAGCTATTTCACTTTAGCTTATTTTTTTAGGCTTAAGCTTATAGTTTAGCTCAATCTTAGTTCCCGTAGCTTAATTTCATATTAACCTTAAGTAACTTGCTTATTGGTGTCTTAAAAACTGAAAAAGAAAAAAAAAAAGCAGATAAGCTCTTTGAGCTTTTTAAGTTTTCTGTCAGTCCCATAGCCACTTGTCTGGCTATCTAGTGGGTTTCAGCCTCTAGTCCTTTTATAAAAAATGATAAGCTCAAGCCCCTTAATAAGTTTGCTTTTATAAGTTTTCAAAAATAAGCTGTTTGGACCCACCTTGTAATCGGGGTCCAACTCAGGGACCATTTGTGTAATTTTGACTTTTCTTGTTAACTTTGTTAGTCCTTAGGTTAGTCACCCTGTTACCCCGTTTGTCCTTGTTGCTTTACTCTGTTAGTCCTTTAGTTTAACAGCCATTAGACTTTTAGTTAATTAAATAATTAATTTAGGTTTAAATCTAATTAGTTTAATTACTTTTATTTAAATCAGTAAAATTTGGGCATTTTTATATTTTTAGATAAAAATTTGGGCAAATTTTTATTTTTATATTGTTAACTTTTTCTTTATTTTATTTTATTTTTTCAGAATTTTTATAACTTTTATTTTTTGTCTTTTTCTATTTACTTAGTTTTAATTAGTATTTAATCTTTAAAAATTCATAAAAAATCCAAAAATTAATAAAAAAATATTTTTCTTTTTTATAAAATTTTCTTTTGTCATTTAGTGTCTAGGAAAAATATAAAATTTAGTATAGGCTTAATTTTTCTTAAATTTCAGTTTTAGACCCGTTTTTACCGGTAGCGTATAAAAACCGGTTTCTTTTCGTTTAGGCAATTCAAACGATGGACCCTCCGTAAGAGTCTAGATTTTTTCCTTTTATTTATTCAGTTTAATTTAATTAAATTTAATTTTTTGATTTTTATTTTAATTTAGCATTTATATCTTTTAATTTATAGTATTTAGGGTTCCCCGATACCTTGATTACTGTTCCCCTTAATTTTTGTATAAAATTTAATGTTAGGATTTCCTTATACCTAATATTTTTCCCCGATAGTTTTTTTTAAGATCCACCGCATTTCCATTTGCTTGTTTTTCCCTTCCCGTCGATTTAAAAATTAGGTTTTATTTAATTAAACTTTAGTATCAATTACATTAGTGTTTTTCCATCAGTCAATTTCTTCATTAAACAGGATAAATTCAAATTGCAACAAAAAAAAATAAAAAAAAAAAACCATCGTTGGGACATACGACCCGGGAATATCTCTTCCGGAATCTTTTTATCATTGATTTGATTCTTATATATTTTATATATATACTATCAGCGAATCATAATGTTTAATTATTAATGTAATGTTTTTTTTTTAAAAATTTGTTCGGTCGCCTGTGCGGTCACCACTACGGGTGTTTGGTCACTGTGTGGTCTGGGAGAGAGAAAGCTGAGTTGGCGCTGACGTGACGGTGTCCTCTGCGGTCACCACTACGTTTAGCCCCTATTTGATTTTTCACAAGCGTTATAAAGGTCGCATAAATGGATTGCTATAATACATAATCCGAATACATTGTGTGATATACGGTTGGAAAACCATTAATGTGTGTTTTTCATTGAAAAAAGTGGAAAAGGTTTTGATTTATAGACAAATAGTTATTAAAATTTTAGTTCGGACGTTTAGTGTTCAAACTTCGATATTAGTGTTAAGTCACATGTAATATGTCATTCAAATTTTAATACTAAAGAGAAAACGTGAAAAAAAAGAAAACTGCAATTAACAATTAATGATATATTTAAATTATTAAAAGATGAATGTAAGTTTAACTTTTAGTTTAAATATTATTTAATCAACCTCACTTTTTCTCAACAGAAAAATGTGTCCTTGAAATTTATCCCTTGATATGTTAAAAGTCATTAGTATGTAAATGATATCTCTTCTTAATTTACACCTAAAACTTAAAAATGTAAAACGTTATAAGACTAAAATGTCTTTACTTATAAAAGTCAATGCATTCTAATCAATTTTTAAATAATTAATTATAATTTACAACACTAAATTTCTTTGCTCTCACTTTTATACAAAAGGCATAAATCGGGAAACGTGCTTCTCCTTTAAGGCACCCTGCCTGAAAACCCATCGGAACCCGTCTGTCACACCCCGCCAAGGCGAAAACGCGAGGCGTAACGAGAATGGATATCATCACAACACAATGGCGTCTATATAGAGAACTACAATGCATAAAGTAAACAAAGTATAGACACAAAGTGTCATGAAAATACTCAAACAATCATAAAAGATAATTGGCGTCTTGTATTGAAGCAAATGGGGTTCAGGTCAATACCAAGACATGCAAAACATCCAAAATAAACCTAAGCAGTTCAAATCAACAACATTCAACATTCATTCATGCATGAAATAACTAGGAGACTAAACTCCCCAAGCAGCCTATTGTCTCTCTAGCCACTCTTCTTATTCTTAAGATCCTCATGATGCGCACCTGAAAATGATGCTTAAAAACATCAACACAACGGTTGGTGAGAGTCATAGGTTTACGACACACAATTCAAACTTTCAATCAATTACTGTGATTAATAAAACAGAACATGACCGGACAGTTAAGCTATCTATTATACAGGCTAACATGCATACGTACAAAACAACCACAATCAGGACAGAACATGTCCCACGATCCAAGTCAAACCAAAATATCACACTGAAATGGGTACCCTCCGATCGGAATCACACAGTAATGGATAGAAACTTTACCTTCCGATCGGAATCACACAGTAATAGATAGGAACGTTACCCTGTAACACCCCCAAATTGGGTCGCAGCGGAATATGGGTCCGGGGCGTGTTACTTTATGGATCAACAACACAAGAGATATATAGAACGACCAAAAAGTCGTTTGAAAACGATACATTGGATTTAACAAAGTCATTGTTACAAAAGCCCGTAGCTTAACTTGTTCACTTAATCAAATACAAAGATTTTCAGCCCATAACAGATAACAAAATAAAATGCGACAAAATCTTTAATGCAAGACATCCATATCAAAACCACCAATGTATCCATCGCACCTTGTGCTTATTGATCCCCTGAAAAACATTGCTTTAAAACGTCAACAATATGTTGGTGAATTCATAGGTTTGATAAATCATATATTGTAGGACCACAAGATTTCCCCAAGTGTATGATAATGCAACAGATGCAGATATCATATAAATGTAATTACGTTGCTCTAAGCTCATGACACTGATGCTTGACATGTATGGATGCCAAATTAATGGCCGTTTGCCCGTGGTGATGTTCTAACCCGCAACATCCTATGTTCGACATGGTATACGTTCGTTTCACTGGTGATAGCTAATCACCCGAACGGGGTTGTCAAACCCAATAGATCTATTAATAACATTCGCGCTCACAATTAACAGTTCATGATAATGGGCTCAGATTGGGTTATCGCTACTTAGGCAACATGTAATCATAATATGAAACTTAACCACTTGTGTTCAGTTGTAAAACATTGCATGTTTTTCACCCCAAAAACTTTGTAAAACAAAAGCATGTAAAATGTGGGGCTATGAACTCACCTTGAGTGAGTAATGTCGAGTGTATCACAATTAACGCGCCACGCGAATTGATCAAATGCAACCTAATTAAATTAAGGTCGTGTAAGTACTGAGTACTTAGTCTAACAACATTGAATATAATCTAATAGTTGTTACATTGTACTATCGTTCGGGCTATCATAATTAAAGAGGTCATGACATGACGTTCGAGGAGTTAGGACACTTTAAATCGTAAATCCAACAACTCGTCGAAACGCCATCCGAAGAGGCCTCATTATGAAACTCCCTAGTAATATAGTACTTTGATAACCACATAATATTCTATATAGCTCAATCACCAACTAATGGTTTTGGAAAAATTGTGTTTAATAAGTTAAAACGTTTATAATTACCGTTTTAGTAAAACTGGCGTAACTTTCGCGTTTTAAACCCGATTCTCGCGTTTCTTATGTCCATCTTTTCGTATTAAGACGGGTTATCGATATTATGAAACTTGTAAACCCTAATTAATACATAACCATTTTCATGTTTAACCAAGAGTGTAAATTACTTGTGTGACCATTTTAACATGTATGATGACAATAAATAAAAACTTCTCTTTACATGATAATGATCCTAAATGGTGATTTAAGCTAAATAGAGTAATCATAATTTAGTAGTGAAAGAAAATAATTCTATTATGAAGACCTCTGAAGAACTGGCAATGCCAACTTGCTTCTTCTTCTTAATCAACTCAGCAAGGTAAGCAGGACAATTCCTCTTACAATGACCCACCTCCTTGCAGTGGTGACAGGTGTCATCCTTAGCTCGGGTGCTCTTTAGCAGAATGCCTAGGGTTTTAGGCCTAGGGATATAAACCTCCTTATCCGTTCCCTTTCCATTAACCTTATTCTTGCCTTTTGCTTTAAGTCGTATTTTTTTATTGGTCTTCTGATTTTACCACCTTTAATCATCATTACTTGTGGTGTTTCAGCCTTTTTAGGTAAACCTTTTTCATACTCATTGGAGCATAGCATGTAGTTCACAAATGTCCTTCCATGTATCGCTTTATTGTAGTGAGGCATTCATAGATTAATACCAACACTAGCATCTTGTGGGTAGGAGCACTTAATCAAGACATTCTGTTCCGTAATTCTTCATTCTATTGACATATGGGCAACTGGTTTTCCCTTATCCTGTTTGCAAGCATGGAAAGTTTGGATCAGGTCAAACCACTCCACTCCCCAACTTGTTTACTCAAATCACCGGATTTAAGCTCTGAAAGCATTTCATATGTGAGGAATTCTCGAATTGTCTTTAAGTTCAGGAGTCATACATTCCGAGCTAAGACAACGTCAACCTCAATTATGAATCATATACGCATCCACTGCGCAAGTACTCAGAAATCGGTAGAGTGAAGCAAAGAGAAATAGGTTGTTCCAATGACCAAAACAATTTCTTTCAACTCTTAAGACCATCTATAAATTGACGAAACCACAGTCATTGAAATTATTTCCAGTAATTTTCAGGACATCGATGAAAGCCCCTGAATTGGTTTAGTTTTAGACATGTAGGTGCCATTTACAAACCCTAGTATAGTTCAATAATTAGTTATTTTCGATAATACTCTTTGAAGAAAATTAACTACCCACGTTTATATAATAAACCAAATAATTTTCTAAGGTTAGGACCCAATTTTGACATTACCCACCACATCTGGTGATCTGCTAGTGATGGTGTATTCAAAGGTAATCAACGATTGATAATTCACAAACTATTGACTAATTCCAAACCATTTGGGACTTACCTTTATTTACAATATTATCTAGTAGCATGTTTCATCCCATTTTGCTTGCGTGTTAACAGGTCTAAACCACACAACGCTAAGTTTGTTTTGTTTCCGGGGGGTTTTTCCAATTCAATCAGTTAAATTATGTAACACTCACGTCTCACGGTAAAAGCGTTATTATTACCACTTGTGATTTGCTCTATTCTACTAAAGTCTCACGCATAGTAGAGCGATCAACAAGTATATTTCTACAAATTGGATGGCAATAACTTAGTTGGAAAAGGAGTATTTTATTTGATGTGTCAAACATGTACAAAGAAGCATGCATACATCTTTGTATAATTGATTTTAATAAAAACTTTTACTCAATTAAGTTATTATATACGGTTATCACACTAATCATCATCGCATCTTATAACATAAATATGCGAGACTTAAAATTACGATTCAATGTAATCTTATATTTAAAGATTTGCTTTTGATCGCGGGAAAAGATTAAGAATGATTAAAAATCATTCAAACCCTAGACACATTCGCGACTTCTACATGTATACATGGTAAGGAAATCTAACAGACGTAGTCAGGTTATTTCAGGGTACTGGTATATACAAGACCCCGAAGTCTTGAGGAGTCTCACGACCACCTACCTTATCCATGCAACTATATAGGTACTTTTGCAAATTATCGTCATTGATAAAATTTAAAACTTTTAATTTAAAGAATACATTACAAACTATATATTGCTAGTCTAGTCATGGAAGATTTTATATCGGATGTAAGCCGAATCCACTTTTGACTGTTTGCATTATATAGTCCATAATAAATCTTATTTCGATAATCATTAGTCATGTTTATATTTGTTTTCTGAAAACCCTTTTATTTTCTCACAAGTCAATAACTTAAAATAGAACATATAAACATCAACTAAAGTAAATAACATTTATTTAAACACACTTAACAATTAAGGCATGCAAACATTAAATATGATCTTAATTATCTAATAATTAAACAATGTATTTATTCAAATAAATATTTTAACTATTTTACGCCCCATTAATTCAATAATAAGGGTCTTCTCGAATTCTTGAATCATGAATCTTACCAATTAAGAAAATATTTAAAATTATACGAATTTTGATCATATTTAAACCAAATCTTTTTAACAAATTAGTAAGATTTAAATATTTAATATTAATCCATGATGAATTTGCATGATTTTATCATGGATCTCCATTAACAATTAACAAAAACTTAAAACAATTAACAATTAATACATCAAGTTTTATATAAAATTGCATACAACCTAGATCTCGTCTAATTAATTTTATTAACCATCAAGATCAAATCTTTTTAACATAAAACGCCCATCGGGGCATTAAAATTAATCACGAAACCCTAATTTGTTCAATTTTATTCCTTGTAATTAAAGATTCTACATGATGGCTCGTGATGCCACTGTTGGGTTTTACGATCTAATTAACCAATTAATTAACACGAGTACGCAGCGGAATTAAAGATCACATGTAGAACACATTAATTAACAAGGATAGAAGATGTATACCTTTTAGCACGAAACGATACACCGCTTAAGGTAACCGTTAACACCGTCTTCTATATACACGTGTGTAATACGTCACATACAAAACCACCAAGATCTAAAGTAAGATCTCTGTAAGCTTCCACACACAATACATTCTTAGCAACCAACGAAGTATGCTAGTACTAGTAGTGATTTAGCAAACGATCACCTCTTCGTTCTTGAATCAATCAACACACGAACACGAACACCACGGTGGTGGTGATGGTAAACGATCGACACAAAACCCTAAAGGGTGTATGTTCGATCGGTTTAGAGGAGGAGGGGCAAAACCGAAAACCCTAAAAGGGTTGTTTGGCCGATCGACTAAGGGAGGGAACAAGAGGGGGTTTTTAGGGTTTTGACTTTCAAGCATACACCTAACAATGAACCTCAAGTCCTCCTTATATAGCCTACACAACTTGGAGAACAAGCAAGCAAGCCCAAACCCCTTTGGGTTGTAGGTTCGGCCGACCCAAGGAGAAGAGAGGGAAAAACCAAACTTTCCTTTTTGGCGTTTTGCACATTAGTCCTTTAACTATTAAACACTAATGTTTATCGTTAAATACTTTTAACGGTCGTTTACTAAAACACTATTTAAACATTGTTTACGTATTAACGTGTGCGTCCCCTTAGGCTCGAATATAATTTCCGGACATATATTATTTGTACATGGTCATATTCCAACAGCTCCCACTTGGACATGTACCAAATAATATAATAACATTGGTAAGCGTCTAGCAACACGCCAATGCTCCCGAAAAATTCGAGTATGGTTTCACATGATCATTGAACAAATGATTTGTTAATTTACAATCCCTTTGTTTCCGATACCGTTGTTAAAATTGGATATGGATCAATGTCATTCCAAATTTTAACGATTCTGTTTCTCATATATGAAGTAATCAAGATTACTGAAAATCAATGAGACATATCTTCATGAGTTTTCAGGTACGGCCATACACACATCTGATTAATTCTATGAGGGGCCCAGTGGCATCTTCTTCAACTATTGAAGGAACAAATTCTATTTTGACTACAAGTGTCCAGTCATCATGTAGCATAAACCATTCTGACATAGCCCTTATTAGTTACCTTATTCAGGATAACTTAAACTATATCAAGAAGGAATATCCACATATGCTAAACCTACTTGCATCTCAAGTCTAAGGATTTTGTAAATAAAATCACTTACAAGATTCACTTGATGACGTCGATCCATAAAGTGATAATCTTGTTGCGGGAAAATCCAATATTCATCTTATGAATATCATGTGAGTTTGGTGGACTTATCCTTAATATCACCAATATCAAATATCTCCAATATCAACATATTAGGAGTTAATTAGTAGGTTACCAAAACTTTATAAGGCGTGTAAACTTCTTTTTGTTAAAAGCAGATTTTCAACGACTTTCTACCCATTTAGCATGTTCCTCCTGTAACAATTTTTTTAGGTTTCACCTATTTGAAATAGATTGAACTTGATTTGCCATAATTATTAAGTTTTTGAGGCGAGATTGTCACCTCTACTTTAATGTTTTAACAAAAAGAGTAATCGTGATATTTTTTTCCCCATAGTTGCGATTTTCCTAAAATGGTACAGTAGAGGCTATGCCAACTGACATGAGTTTTAGTTATGGCTCCTGCTGGCTTGTTTGGGTCTCCTCATTTGAGCTAGAGTTTGGCGAAAATAATTATACAACTAGTATTATAATGTGGTTTCATATGTCTGGTAATCTGTTATATTGGTTCGCAATTGTGCCAACAAATCTTACACCGAAGAGTAATAAATGATAATTGTAAAATAGACTTTTAACCCTTCACACATTGACAGAAGCTCACATGTCATGTACTCATGTTTCCTATAAATTCCACAGAAGAGATGTGTTAAAAAAAACTAATGACTTTTATACATATCTTAACAAAAGTGAATTGAAGTAAAGTTTAAATCGTTGCTATACATTAGCTCAGCAAACAAGTTGGTTTAAATTTGGAACACATTCGGACATTATTACTTACCTAGGAATACCTTTATAGCAATATCACAGTGTCAAAGGTCACATTATTTTTAATCTTTAGCAAGCGATTGTCAAATAAGTCGTTGGCCAGTAATTAAGTGACAATCGTCAAGTAAATTAGCTGTGTACCATCTCAGTCGATCAAGCGATTCTATGAAGTCATATCAATCTTTCATACGAAAGACTTGTTTAGCTAGTTCCAGTATATACAAATGTAAATGTGCATCTTGTGAACTAAGTCTGTCAAAGATCAAATACAATGCAAATTATAGCTGAGATAGTACAATGGTGGGAGACATGCAACATCAAGACAAGGTTACGAGTTCAAATCTCATACCCAACTCCCTTTGTGGGTTTTACCTTTTGATGGATGTGGTTACATAACCTCTATCTATTGAGCAATTCTTTAAGGACTTGAGAGAACACCAGATGGCAATTTGCGAAGATGGCCATACACTACTCATGCTAACTTCACCTAAGTGAGAGTTCTCTCCTGTTTTTGTATATGTCAAAAATGATAGGCTTACTGGGTGTTTGTGTAAACTTATTTAAAAGGACTTAATCGTTTATCTTCCAAAGGTGTATGCTCGTTTCGTACAAAGCACTGACCCCTGCCTCCTGGGTTGAAGTCAATGTCTGCTTTTAGTTTCTTGGCCTAACAGTGTAACTTCCTTTTTCTCTAGAGTTTCTTTTCTTGGAATTTATTTTTCTAAACCTTTTTCATGTTCTCTAGTGAAAGTGGGAAATCCTTCTAGCAGCACTGCCGAACAGTTTTGTAAGAAACAAGAAAAGTATCGGTCACTTCCAAGTTGTAATAGTCTTAGTCCATAGTTTGTTATATGATTAGTCTAGTAAGCTAGTCTGGCCCAGGGCCCATGGAAGCCTTAGTAAAGCCCATGGTCGGCCTTGTTTGTAGCATATATACCCTCTCCATGCCTTGGAGAGGGTGGTTGGTTGTTTCATTTCACATTTCACACACATAATATTATTATCATCTATTCCATATTACTTTCTCTCTCTAGAAACTTTCCAACCCACTTCTCTCTCTAGTTCTTGTATAATATCAAAGATTACTAGTATTCTTCATTTGGTATCAAGAGCCATGGAGTGGTATGTTTAGTTTTTGTGTTTGTCTTTTGATTTGTGTTCAAAACCTTTACAAAGAGCAAAATCTTGATTTAAAATTTTTCGGCTTAAAAACCTTAAAGTTGTCATTTTTCTTGTTCCTATAGGGTTAGTAACACTAGTTGTACAAGATTTTTTGAAAAAAACAAATCAAAAATGTGTCTTTTTGAGTTTTGAAAAATTTGGTTTCGTCATAGTTATAACCGAACTAGTCGTCGTATTTGTAACCGAACGAGTTGTTTTAGTTGGAACCGAACGAGTTGTTTTTAGTTTGAACCGAACTAGTTTGTTTGTGTTGAAACTGAACTAGTTTGTTTGTGTTGAAACCGAACTAGTTGATTTGTGTTGAAACCGAACGAGTTGTTATTAGTTGGAACCGAACGAGTTGATTTTTGTTGGAACCGAACTAGTTTGTTTGTGTTGAAAACGAACGAGTTGATTTTAGTTGGAACCGAACGAGTTGTTATTAGTTGGAATCGAACGAGTTGATTTTAGTTTGAACCGAACTAGTTGTAATCACTTGGTACAAGAGAACTAGTTTGAACTCCTTTTCAACCAACTAGTGAACGAGTTGACTTTAGTTGGAACCGAACGAGTTGTCATTAGTTTGAACCGAACTAGTTTACTCCTTTGTCAACCGAACTAGTTTACTTCTTTGTCAACCGAACTAGTGAACCGAACTAGTTTACTTCTTTGACAACCGAACTAGTGAACCGAACTAGTTTACTTCTTTGACAACCGAACCAATCAAGTTGTTTGAGAACCGAACTAGTAACTTTCCAATTAAAACCTATCAACTCAAATTTCTAAATTATACGGTTATTTCTTTGACTTGTAAAATCCCGTGAAACATTAACTTGTTTTCCCGGTTTTGTCGAGAATTGTAAAATCCCGTGTAGTTTCAAGAATTATTTCAAGACTCAACAACCACACATTCAAACACAATTTCTTTCTACCATCGATCGATCAATTAGTAATCTTTTTGATACCACGTTATCAATGACGACTCTTGCTGATAAATCACTTCTCTCGG